>JADRCC010178377.1:569-17656 GCA_019843855.1 Hylomyscus alleni | reverse complement strand
CATTATATAGCTCTTGCTTGACTCTTATTCAGAGTTCCCTTTTTGTGGGCTCTTAATCTCATTGATTAATAATTTTTTAAATAAACTCAGAAGACCAAGACCATTTTATTAGTTTGTGAGAAAAGCAACAGGGAAGACAAGATGTAACCTTGCCAACTTCTGGGAGGAGGTTAGATGAATACTAGCAAGAGAGAGAGTCTTGCCTTCGGAGTTAAGGTTCAAGAAAATAGGCTTGTTCAGCAATGGAGTTTGGTCAACAGATGCATAAAGCTGGGGTTGATTGCGACAGAGTGATAATGTCCAGTGTCACTGCAAGCAGAGTTAGGATTTTGGCATATATCCAAAAAAGAGATGGAGAAAGGGAAAAGTTAATGCTTTTGAATTAGAACTCATAAAAATGGGCAGACTTAGCAGCAAATATCACTAAGCAAGTGTCTTGAGGGAGTGGCTTCTTGGGAGTTGTAAGTGTATTATTTCAGTAAGGAGATAAGTATTCCTCCCATAACCTTAGCACATCTTATGGTGAATTAGAAATTCTGAGGGCTGTTCTCCTGGCCAAGCAAAAAACAAATACCTTAGAATTGGCTCTGTTTTAGAATGCATTTCTTTTATTTACATTCCAAATGATGTCCCCCCCCACTTTGTTCTCTTCACAGAGCTCTTCACCCCATCCCCTTTCCCTTTGTCTCTGAGAGGATTTTGCTCACCCACCTCTACCTCACCTCACCCTGGGTCATCCACCTTCCATGGGGCATGAATTCTTTATAGGAATAGGCTCATCCTCTCCCACTGAGGCCAGACAAGACAGTCCTCTGCTACATAAGTGCCAGGGGCCAAGGATCAGCCTATGTATGCTTTTGGTTTGGTAGCTTAGGAGGTTTGCCAGGGGGTCCAGGCTAGTTGACACAGTTGGTCTTCCTATGAGGTTGCTATCCCCTTCAGCTCTTTCAATCCTTCCCATAACTCTTCCATAGGGATCCCCGACTTCAGTTTTATTGTCTATAAGTATCTGCACCTGTCTGTATTACCTCTTAAGGAAAGGGACAATAATATAGAAAGTTTGGGGCAACTCAGAATGACATGTCTATATTCAGGGCTAGAAATAGGATTCAGAATCCATTCTTTTCACCATGAGGAAGTAGTTTTCTCTTGCCTGACTTAGATATGTCCACCTATACATATGGTATCATAAATACTAAGAAAGGATAGTTGTGATGTTTTCATTTCTAGGGTTACTGGAGAAAGAATAGGTGGGTTCCAAAGCTGATTATGAGTGGGATGTTCATCCTCAGTGGCTTCTACAGCTGCCAGTGCCTGCCTAGCTACTTAACAGGTTGATTTGAAATTCGCCCAGACTAGCACTGAGCTCCTAATCATCCATCTTCAGACTCCTGAGTACTGATGATAGAGCCATGTGCCATCATGCCCAGCAATTGACAGCAATTGTGGTAGATAATCACTAATATTCATTCTAGATGTACTCTCCTGTGATTGTAATCTATTTTTTTCTACAATGAACTAATAGGAGGTAATTCAAACAAGCCATTTTATTTAAGAAGAGAATTAGAGGATAGGTATGCCTGATTACTCTCCTGATGACATTTGAACATTAAGTATTTACCACCGTATAAACTGGGAAATAAATTCCATGGAACTAAAGCACACACAGGCTGACAGCATAGTAATACAGATTGTTAGTACTTTAGAAGCACTTTCAGAATTTCTAATGTATGTTAGCCTTTCACAGATTTTGGGTTACATATCTAGAACTTATGAAGTAATTTCTCTGTAGTTACTTGACAATTTGGGAAGTGCTGTTACATGGTAAGGATTGGTGAAAGGAAAGAATGTTGTGAGCTTAAAATTAAGATGTCTTTTGAGTTTGATAAAGACAAATGCAGTGTGAATATAAATCTTGACCTATTAATTCTTGCTTTTCAATAATAGGCAAGATGCATTTCATATTAAGGAACAGGGTTTTACTAATCACCATAATGATAAGAGTAACAGATTTTCAAGTTATTGAAAGCTATAGGTAAAACCGTTGAAAAGCCAGTTAAGAACAAAAGGATAAGGCTGAAGTAGAGCTTGAAGCTCTTAATAATATAAAAGGAATGTTAAATTACTCTGAAAAGGTATTACTTTCTATAATTACTCTGGAGAGAAAAGTGTTAACAGTATGTACAGAGAAGAAAAAGCAGAGAGGCCAAAAGCCATGCTGTCTGAAATATCCCAGTAATTCTAGAAGAAAAAATTATAAAACACATAATTTAAAGGCCATTTTATTCTCCAAATCAGACACTTTAAATTACTCATAATCTTTCCTTCCGAAATCTTTACTTCAAGAACTTCACCAGATTCAATCAGCACTTTTTTTCAAAAGTACAAATTTTATCTTAAAATTAACATACTATCCAAGGAAATAATGTAAACTGTATTTAAATCATAACTCTAATAATGTGTTAATATTCAGCATATATAAAGAACCATTACTATTCAGGAACACAAATAATTAAAATAACTAAATAGACATTTCTTCAAAGAAATGTCTAAAGAGTGTAAAAATGTTGGGGAGAAACTGGGAAAGTTGAAATATTGTGAATTGTTGGTGGAATTATACAATGGTATAACAACTTTTATAGAAAACAGTACAGAGCTGCTAAAAATCATTAATAATAAAAGTACTATAGAATCCAGAAGTTCTGCTCCTGGATTGATTGAAATTATAGACTTGAAGATTTATTTGTATACTTCTATTCACGCAGTATTGTTAACCATAGTTAATGGGGAAAATTTAGTTATCTGTGGGTAAACTAACAAAAAAAATATTGTACATACATTGAATGGAATATTAAAGCAGCTAGATATCTGTGAGTTCAAGGCCAGCCTGGTCTACAGAGAAAATTCCAGGAACTCTAGGGATACACAAGGAAGCTGTTTCTTACAAAAAACAAAATGAAGAGCATCTTGTCTTGAAGAATGTTATAGTAGTAGAATATAAGTAAGATACCCAAAAGCAAATAATATAAGATTGCATTTAAATGAAGTTGGCAAAATTCTGAGTAAATATATAAAGGACTAGGAGAAGGAGAAAAAGAGAAGTATTTTATATTTAAAATGTGAAATATTTTTGGAAGTTTATTTCACAGTAATGTGAACATACATAACAATACAGAATTCTATATTTAAGTATTGTTATAGCAGTTTTAATCACATGAAAACCACACCTCAAAGTCTTGAACCCCAAAAGTCATCAGATATTAGCTTGATAGAATAATTTTATGAAGTTTTTGAATCACCTTCTTTGTTCGGTACATCTTTGATTGCTTTATATCAACTAAACAAGCCAAAGTTTTTGTAATGACTTAACATCCATGTAACCTGACATATACTGAATTTGTCTAGATGAGAAAATGTTGTTTTGTTAAGTAACTAAAATTTGTTAATACAGCAAAGGTTATAATCAGTAATAAATGATGAGATTAACTTAAATGTTTCATTAAAAAATAACTGCTCCCATGATCTCCTAAGATTAGGGAGATATGTTTAGGAATTATTTTGCCTTTGGCAAAGTAAACACTAGATAATCAAGCAAAAAATTGAATCCAGAGTGAGAAGAGGAGTTCAAATATTAATCATGTAGAACTAAAACTCCAAAAAAGCTCACAATTTTAAAATATCAGCTCATAATCTTATTTACCTCATATTTCTACCATTACCACTTCAAAAGTTAAATTCATTAGAGTAAAAAAACTTATCCATTCATGTGCTACTGGTACTGGAAAAGTTCAAAGCCTCACCATAGTTGGGCTTTTATTTAATGTAGAGGTTTAGGTGGAGAATTACTGCTAATATTTCATTCTATTATCATTTCAAATAAAAGATCTTTACAAAATTTACTGACTAGAATTATTTTCCTTAGAAGCACTACTGCCCCTTGCTCTTTCTTTCACACCAATACACAATATTAAATCTAATAAATTTCTGAAATTTGCTCATAATTATAAAGTACTTCTATTAACCTAACACAGAAAGGCACACAGGCAGACATGCTTCCCTATATACACAATTGTTAGTCAAATATACTTCAATGGCATTTCTCATGAATTACTTTTTAGAGGTCTATCTTATTTTTATAAATTCCATTTTAGGACAAATTGAAATGAACACTCATGGAACGGCACTAAATGTGTTAAAATTTTATTTTCCATAAAAATTAACAATAAAAGTAAACTAATTATAGAGTTGAAAGAGCAATTGGCCTAGATATTAGCTCTAGTTACTCTGGTAACTAAGCGTGCAGCCTTAAGTTATTTAGTTATTCTCTGGGGTCTAACTTATCACTATTATATAAAGGGACTTTGTAATTTACTTTTTAATTAGCATACAAAGTAATGTGTTTCATTACAACATTTTGAGATCCACTTTCATCTTACCCATCTGTTTTTCTTTGTTGACATTTTTGTGCTATATTATCCCCCTCCCCAGTCTGTCTCTACTTTTCTGTCTTTGTGTGTCTTTCTATGTCTGTCAGTCTCTCTTTTGCTCTAATTTACAATCTATATGGACTTTGGAAAAAGGAGCAGTTTAGGGGGAGTGGTAGTTAAGAAAATGAATAGTTAAAGTGCTTCTATAGGAGACATAATGGCTGACCAGCTTCTATTATTGAATACTGGATCAATCACTGTATTCATACGAATACAAAGGCTTTCCCTTTGGTCTGCTTGCAGTCATTGGCTAAGCTCAATAGGAACTCTCAGTGCAGGATCATTCTGACAAAAGATGAAATTTTTGTGATGACAGGTGTTATCGGTCAACATTCCTAAAACCCTATCAAATACTTCTTGGAAATTTTTGATAACTTAACTCTTTTTCTATGTATTCTCTTTCATTACAAAGTTGTCACACATGAAAACAAAATAATATAAATGTTCATTCTATTTATTCCACCTAAAATTCTGTCAAAATGTACTCCAAATTCTTTCTGAACTTGTATTTCTGGTAGAGCCAACATATATTTGAAAAGAGAGAAGGGGGACCAGTCAGGAGAAACAGGCCACAGAAGCTGAAGAGCAGCTGGGACAGGGTCCTTCCTGCCTCCATCTGCACCCAGGAGGTGTGCCTGTTCCACAGCCCTTCCGTGAAACTTTCCCTCCAGGAAGAGCTGGTCTCCAAGGAGTGCTCTGACTCTTCCATCAGGAAGATCACCATTTTCTCTCCACTGATTTTCTAAGGCTGGACCAGCCAGGAGGCAAAGGCCACAGAAGTAGCAGAGCAAGTAGAATAGGATCCTTCCTGTATCCATCTGCACTCAGGAGGGAAGCTGATCCACAGCTCTCTGAGCACTGGTCTTACCAGGAAAGAGCAGATATCCTAGGAGTGCTGACACAGGCTTACAGACCCACAGGAGGAACAAGCTCCAGCCAGAGACAGCAAGAACATCTAACACCAGAGATTATCAGATGGCAAAAGGCAAATGCAAGAATCTTACCAATAGAAGCCAAGACTATTTGGCATCATTAGAACTTAGTATTCCCATCATAGCAAGTCCTGGATATCCCAAAACACTGGAAAAGCAAGATTTGGATCTAAAAGCATATATAATGATGATGATAGAGGAATTTAAGAATGACAAGAATAACTCCTTTAAACAAATACAGGAGAATACAGGTAAACAGGTATAAGCCATTAAGGAGGAAACACAAAAATCCCTTAAAGAATTAAAGGAGAACACAACCAAACAGGTGAAGGAATTGAACAAAACAATCCAAGATCTAAAAATGGAAGTAGAAACAATTAAGAAATCACAAAGAGAGACAACTCTGGAGATAGAAAACCTAGGAAAGAAGTCAGGAGCCATATCTGAAAGCATCATCAACAAAATAGAGAGATAGAAAAGAGAATCTCAGGTGCAGAAGATACCATAAAAAACATTGACACAACAGTCAAAGAAAACACAAAATGCAAAAACATCCTAAACCAAAACATCCAGGAAATCCAGGACACAATGAAATGTGTCCTAAGTATAATAGGTATCCTTAGGTTATCTATTGTGAAGACTTCCAACTTAAAGGGCAGGTAAATATATTCAACAAAATTATAGAAGAAAACTTTGCTAATCTAAAATAAAGAGATGCCCATGAACATACAAGAAGCCTACAGAACTCCAAATAGTTTGGACCAGAAAAGAAATTCTTCCTACCATATAATAATCAAAACACAAAATGCACTAAACAAAGAAAGAATTTTAAAAGCAATGATGGGAAAATGTCAAGTAATATATAAAGGCAGACCTACCAGAATTACACCAGACTTCTCACCAAAAACTATGAAAGCCAGAAGATCCTGGGCTGATATCAAACAGAACATAAGAGAACACAAATGCTAGCCTAGGCTACTATACCCAGCAAAATTCTCAATTACCATAGATTGAAAAACCAAGGTATTTCATGACAAAACCAAATTTATACAATATCTTTCCAGAAATCCAGCCCTTCAAAGGATAATAAATGGAAAACTCCAACACAAGGAAGGAAACTAAATCCTATAAAAAACAAGAAAATAATCTTCCAACAAAACTAAAAAAAGATAGCCACATGAACAGAATTCCAACTCTAAATAACAAAAATAACAGAAAGTAATAATTACTTTTCCTTAATATCTATTAATACCAATGGACTCAATTCCCCAATAAAAACACACAGAGTAACAGACTGGCTACATACATAGGACCTAACATTTTGTTGCATACAGGAAACCCACCTCGGTGACAAAAACAGACAGTACCTGAGAGTGAAAGGCTGGAAAACAAGTTTCCAAGCAAATGGTCCCAAGAAACAAGCTGGAGTAGCCATTCAAATATCTAATAAAATCGACTTTCAAGCTAAAGTGATCAAAAAACATACAGAGGGACACTTCATAATCATCAAAGGTAAAATCTACCAAGATGAACTCTCAATTCTGAACCTCTATGCTCCAAATGCAAGGGCATCTACATTCATAAAAGAAACTTTATTAAAGCAAAAGAACACATTGCACCTCACATAATAATAGTTGGAGAATTCAACATCCCACTCCCTGCAATGGACAGATCACGGAAACAGAAACTAAACAGAGACACAGTGAAACTAACAGAAGTTATGAACCAAATGGATCTAATAGATATCTACAGAACATTTCAACCTAAAACAAAAGAATATACCTTCTTCTCAGCACCTCATGGTACCTTCTCCAAAACTGACCATATAATCAATCACAAAATGGACCTCAACAGATACAAATAGAATGAAATAATTCCTTGCATCCTATTTGATCACCATGAACAAAGGTTGCTTCTCAATAACATCATAAACAATAGAAAGCCCACATACACGTGGAAGCTTAACAACACTGTACTCAATTATAACTTGGTCAAGGAAGAAATAAAGAAAAAAAATTAAAGACTTTCTAGAGTTTAATGAAAATGAAGCCACAACATACCCAAACTAATGGGACACAATGAAAGCAGTCCTAAGAGGAGAACTGATAGCTCTGAGTGCCTCCAAAATAAATAAATAAATAAATAAATAAATAAATAAATAAATAAGCCTGGAGAGTGCACACACTAGCAATTTGACAGCACATCTGAAAGCTCTAGAACAAAAAGAAGCAAATTCACAAAATAGGAGTAGACTGCAGGACATAATTTACCTCTGGGCTGAAATCAACCAATTGGAAACAAAAAGAAGTATATAAAGAATCACCCAAACCAGGAGCTGGTTCTTTGAGAAAATCAACAAGATAGATAAAGCCTTAGCCAGACTAACTAGAGGGCAAAGAGACTTTACCATAATTAAAACATGAAAAGTAAGACATAACAACAGACACTGAGGAAATTCAAAAAATCATGATAGGCTACTACAAAAGTCTATATTTAACAAAACTAGAAAACCTGGATGAAATGGACAAATTTCTAGACAGATACCAGGTATCAAAGTTAAATCAAGATCAGATAAATGATCTAAACAATCCTATGTCCACGAAAGAAATACAAACAATTATTAATAGTTTTCCAACCAAAAAAAGCCCAGGACCAGATGGATTTAGTGCAGAGTTTCATCAGATCTTTAAAGAAGACCTAATACTAATACTCCTCAAAGTATTCCACAAAATAGAAACAGAAGGTTCTCTACCCAATTCATTCTATGAAGTCACAATTACTCTGATACCTAAACTATACAAAGACATAACAAAGAAAGGAAACTTCAAACCAATTTCCCTTATGAATATCGATGCAAAAATACTCAGTAAAAATCTTGCAAACCAAATCCAAGAATACATCAAAATGATCTTCCATCATGATCAAGTAGGCTTCATCCCAGGGATGAAGGGATGGTTCAATATATGGAAATCCATCAATGTAATCCATTATATAAACAAATTCAAAGAAAAAAACATATGATCATCTCATTAGATGATGAGAAAATATTTGACAAAATATTTGACACCCCTTCATGATAAAAATTCTTTCAAAGATCAAGAATTCGCCAGGCAAAGGTGGCTCACACCTTTAATCCCAGCACTTGGGAGGCAGAGGAAGGCAGATTTCTTAGTTCAAGGCCAGCCTGGTCTACAGAGTGAGTTCCAGGATAGCTAGGGCTATACAGAGAAAGCCTGTCTCGAAAAACCAAAGAGAAAAGAAGAAGGAGGAGGAGGAGGAGGAGGAGGAGGAGGAGGAGGAGGAGGAGGAGGAGGAGGATCAGGAATACAAGGCCCATACCTAAACATAGTAAACAGCAATATGTAACAAACCAGTAGCCAACATCAAGCTAAACAGAAAAACTTGAAGAAATCTCACTAATTCAGGGACTAGACAAGGCTGTCTACTCTTTCCCTACCTATTCAATATTGTACTCAAAATCCTAGCCAAAGCAATTAGACAACAAAAAGAGATCAAATGGATACAAATTGGAAAGGAAGATTTCAAAATATCACTATTTGCAGATGATATGATAGTATACTTAAGTGACCCCAAAAATTCTACCAGAAAATACCTAAACCTGATAAACAACTTAAGCAAAGTAGCTGGATATAAAATTAACTCAAACAAATAGTGACCTTCCTCTATATAAAAATAAACTTGCTGAGAAAGAAATTAGGGCAACAACACCCTTCATAGTAGTCACAAATAATATAAAATACCTTAGTGTGACTCTAACTAAGCAAATGAAAGATCTGTATGACAAGAACTTCAAGTCTCTCAGGAAAGAAATCGAAGATCTCAAAAGATAGAAAGACCTTCCATGCTCATGGACTGGCAAGATTAATATAAGAAAAATGACCATCTTGCCAAAAGCAAGCTACAGATCCAATGCAATCCCCATCAAAGTTCCACCTCAATACATCACAGAGTTGGAAAGAACAATTTGAAAATTCATCTGGAATAAAAAAAACCTAGGAAAGTGAAAACTATTCTCAACAATAAAAGATTTTCTGGTGGAATCACCATCCCTGACCTTAGGCTGTAGTACAGAGCAATTGTGATAAAAACTGCATGGTATTGGTACACTGACAGGCAAGTGGATCAATGAAATAGAATTGAAGACCCAGAAATGAGCCCACACACCTATGGTCACTTGATCTTTGACAAAGGAACTAAAACCATCCAGGGGGAAAAAAGACAGCATTTTCAACAAATGGTTCTGGCATATAGAAGAAAACAAATCGATCCATTCCAAAACTTGAGTGCAAGTGGATCAAGGACCTCTACATAAACCCGGATACATTGAAATTAATAGAAAAGAAAGTGGGAAAGAGCCTCGAGCACATGGGCACAGGGGAAATTTTCCTGAACAGAACACCAATAACTTATGCTCTAAGATCAAAAATTTACAAATGGCACCTCATAAAATTGCAAAGCTTCTGTAAGGCAAAGGACACTGTCAATAGGACAAAATGGCAATCAACAGATTGGGAAATGATCTTTACCAATCCTATATCTGAGAGGGCTAATATCCAATATATACAAAGAACTCAAGAAGTTAGACTCCAGAGAACCAAATAACCCTATTAAAATGTGCTAAAGATCTAAACAAAGAATTCTCAACTGAGGAATACCAAATGGCTAAGAAGCACCGAAAGAAATGTTCAACATCCTTAGTTATCAGGGAAATGTAAATCAAAACAACCCTGAGATTCCACCTCACACCAGTCAGAATGTCTCAGATCAAAAACTCAGGTGACAGCAGATGCTGGGAATGTTGTGAAGAAAGAGGAACACTCCTTCATTGTTGGTGGGATTGCAAGCTGGTACAACCACTCTGGAAATCAGTTTGGTGGTTCCTCCGGAAATTGGACATAGTAATACCAGAGGACCCAGCTATACCACTCCTGGCCATATACCCAGAAGATGCTCCAACATATAATATGTTCAATGCTCCACTATGTTCATAGCAGCCTTATTTATAATAGCCAGAAGCTGGAAACAACCCAGATGTCCCTCAACAGAGGAATTGATACAGAAAATGAGGCACATCTACACAATGGAGTACTACTCAGCTATTTAAAACAATGAATTTATGAAATTCTTAGGGAATTGGATGGATCTGGAGAATATCATCCTGAGTGAGGTAACCCAATCACAAAAGAAAACATATGATATGCACTCTCTGATAAGTGGATATTAGCCCAGAAACTTAGAATACCTAAAATACAATCCACAAACTACAAGAAACTCAAGAAGGAAGACCAAATTGTGGATACTTCATTCATTCTTAATAGGGGGAACAAAATACCCATGGAAGGAGTTGCAGAGACAAAGTATGGAGCAGAATCTGAAGGAAGGACAATCCAGAGACTGCCCCACCTGGGGATCCTTCCCATATTCTATCACCAAACCCAGACACTATTGTGAATGCCAGCAAGTGCTGGCTGACAGGAGCCTACTATAGCTGTCTCCTGAGAGGCTCTGCCAGTGCCGGACAAATACAGAAGTAGAGGCTCACAGCCATCCATTGGGCTGAGCACAGGGTCCCCAATGAAGGAGCTAGAGAAAGGACCCAAGGATCTTAAGGGATTTACATCCCCATAGGAGGAACAAAAATATGAACTAACTAGTACCCTCAGAGCTCCCAGGAAGTAAACCACCAACCAAAGAGTACACATAGTACTACTCATAGCTCTAGCTGCATATGTAGCAGAGGATTCCTAGGCAGTCATCAATGGGAGGAGAAGCTCTTAGTCCTGTGAAAGCTCTATGCCCCAGTATAGGGGAATACCAAGGCCAGTAAGTGGGAGAGGGTGGGTTGGTGAGCAGGGGGAGGAGGGAACGAATATTGTTTTTTGGGTTTTTTTGTAAAAGAAACTGGGAAAGGTGCTATCATTTCAAATGTAAATAAAGAAAATATCTAATAAAAATAAATTAAAACGATCTAGTGATTTTAGTGAATGAAAGAATCTCAATAAAGTAAGAAATTTGGCATGTAGAAAAACATCATTTCTTGAAAATATATTTTTATTAGATTTTTTTTCTTGTTCTAATAAATTGGCTTACAGAAAGACTCTAAAGGCCAAACCTTATGTGTCAGTTGATAACCATCTAGATTCACTTCATTTCTTAGCTATTGTGAACAGTGTAGCAATGGACATGAATATGTGAATTTCTCTGTAATACCATATAAAACCCTTTGACTACATTCCTAGGAGTGGTATACTTGCGTCATACATTAGATTTGTTTCCAGTTTTGAAGAACTTTAAGACTTATTTCCTAAATGTCTACGCTAGTTTACTTTCTCTTTTCCATGTCAACCTTTAGTCCATTGTCTTCCTGATTATAAATATTCTGATTAGGATGTGATATAATTTTAAGAAGTTTTTACTTGAATATACCTGATGAACTTTATTACATCTCATCCGTTTACTATATTTCAAACGTTCATGTGGAAGAAGCCAAAGAAATCATCAGGTGTGGTACTTCTGATACTTTCCACTATTTCCATTTTGAGGCACACTACCTTATTAACCTATACTAATTCAGAAAATAATCTAATGTAGCGAACCACTGAGCCCCCATAATCCTCCTGTTTCTGACTACTTAGCATTAGGTTTACATGCATGCCTCACCATACCTGGAGCTCTTTTTCCCCTCCCGAGTCCCAGTGATCAAATCATGTCCTTATGCTTGCCAGGCAAACATTTCACTGACAGCTTTCTCCAGCCCAAATACTCCTTTTAAAATAGTTGTTCAATTTCATTGTGATTTCTTCAACCATATCATTAATTTACAAGTATTTCTGAATTCATCAAAACTCTGTTATGATTTCTATTTTTCATTCAAAATCATTCAAAGTTATTTACCTTCTGTATGCATTTAAGAAAAATGTATTATTCATGTTGGATACAGAAGTAGACAGGATTTTGGGTAAGGTTGGGTTCTATATTTGACGGTTTTTATTCTTTAAATCTATTGACTTTTAACTTTGGTTTATTCTATCCATTATTAAAGGTGGGTTAATGAGGTCCAAACTATCACCACTAATCTTTCTGTTTTGTGCTTCAGCTACATCCATTTTTTTCCTTCATGCAATTGTTACATATACATAATGAATGGTGGAAAGTATCTAATATGGCATCCTTTGTCTTCTCATTCCTTTAACAAAAATATAATTTTTAACTAAAATATAATTACATCATTGCCCCATCCCTTACATCCCTATAACTACTCCCATATGTCTACTTACTCCCTCTCCAAATCATGGACTTCTTTTCTTTTACATATATTTGTATATATGTACATACGTATATATACAAACTATTGAAACCATCTATCCTGATTGTATGTATATGACTTCAGGGCTGAGCACTTAGTATTCAATTACCTATTAGAAAATTAATTTGACTCTCAGCAGTCTTTTTTTCCTGTAGATCTTTGTCTAACTATGAGATCCTGTGAGATTTGCCTCTTCCTGTTATCATCTCTATTGGTGTTATTCTTATTCAAGTCTCATTTGGTAGCCAAAATGTATTATAGGTGTAGTTTATCTATATTTTTTACCTATTATTTCTAAGAGAGACAATCTCCCAGCAGTTTTCCTAATCCTCTAGTTCTCATAGTCAAAAATTTTGTCTGAGTTTATCAATGGATGAAACGAGTTATTAAGAGTCAGTTTAATAGAATACAGAAATTTAATAGTAGTAGTTTCTACCCTGGGTCCTATGATCTATTTAGTTCTAGACTCTAGCCAAGTATGTGTTTAACCTTGTGGAGTAGAAATTCAATCCTATCAGAAGGTGGTTCATTACTCCTGTGATGTTTATGGCACTATTGCATCAATAGGCATGTCTTGCCAGTCCAGTCATTATTCTAGCCCAAAGGGTTCATATCTGGGTATAACAAGTGATTATTTTTCTCCTCTGATAGTATGCATAGTGCCTTCCAGGATTATGAAAGTTACCTAGTAGGGATGAATCTTCCAGATCACTAGAAGTTTAATTTTTTCCATGTTCTATGACTCAAATATCTTTAGCCATAGGGTCTTACCATCATATTTTGGAGGAGGAGGGTAACCAAGAGCAGTGGCAATAGCCTCTAGTGTTTGGCAATCTGTAGAATATCCCTAGGTAACAACTGGAGAAGAAGGAATTCATATCTGGCACTAAGCTAATTATCTATTAGCCTTTTGTGGGTGCTACTGGGGCATTGTTGCCCTACTATTGAGTAACTCCATTTTAACCCTTTGTGTGTATGAGTGTGTGTGTGTGTTGTATTTATGTCTGTGTGTTTGTATATTATTATAGACAAATGTTCATAATGATATTTGAACTAAACTCTTAATTCTCTGCCTACATAGGGAGAATAGTGGGAAGAATGCATTAACAAGATTGTATTTCAGTCAGATATTAGACATGTCTGCATGTGAAGCATTATGGACTTAATTTTTACAACAGAAACAATCAACAGCTTCATTCCAGATTTTCCTGAGTAGCAAAAGTGGATTCAGCAATATTTTTTGTGTGCTACGTAGATATCAGTTTTTACCTATACCATTTGTAAATATGAATAAATGAGAATGCACATTTCAGCAACAAAGACCTGTATCTAATCAAAATATTCTTATTATCACATATATAAAATAATTTTACTTAATCTAATAAAATACATTATCCTCCTATGTGAAGAACAAACAGAATTTACACTTAAGTATTTTTCAATTGATTTTTCCATACTGGGAAATACTATATGCTGTCCAGTTTATGATTAACTTAAATAGCAAACCCATTATTTTTCAATGTGTTTAATGTGCAAAAGAACAGGAAAGAGAATAGTAGCAAGTTAAGAGAGTTATTGATTTAATTGATATTACAATCACCTTATCAAGAAATGTACTTGAGTTGTCCTTATAAAAAGCCACTCCTTTGAATAACTCTTCATTTTCTCTTTAAACAAGAAACAATTCAAGAAAGGGCTCAAGGAGACTGAAAGAAAAATGTGTGTTGACAGATGGGTGAGCCCTCCAGTGCTTGCCTGCCAGGTAAAATGAGACCACTGGCGTGGCAATCCGTTTCTTCCACAGCTGTGAGGTAGCTGGAGGCACATTTCAGTACTTGTTAGTGTAGGCCCAGTCCATTTGGAAACTGTCACAGGAAATAACAATTTGACATTTAATAATTCATTTGTTGCTAAAGCCAATATTTGCGAACAGTATGTGAGACATCCTACATTTAATAGCAAGAACTTGAGCTGTAGTTGGCAAGGTCATAACACCTTACTGGTTTCTGAGGCTTGGAATTTAGATGTATGGAAAAAAGATAGCTCTTTATGCATACATGAAACTCATGGAAATTTTTGTTTTACTTCTTCACAAAGAATAAGTATTTGTTTGATATTAATAATGTGTAAGAACAAAGACAGATTTTATAATTAGTTCTTTCCAGCAGAATATACATATTTTAAAAGACGTTAACTTTACTAGGAAGGCAGAGAGTTGGAAAAAAGATGCAGCAAAGCATTAAATACATTAGCTAACAATTTTCAACACAAACCTGTGACATTTGTATTACCTCCAATTTTACAAGAAAAAGGTAATTTCATAAAAATGTTAATTCAGTTGTAAAATAATAATGAGTGAATTAATGCAATCAATAATTCAATCAAGCAGATTTTAAAAACAGGTCTATCCAACTCTAAAATCTATAATGTATGCATTTTAGTAGGCATTACTGATTCCTAAACATTGTAGAATCACATAATTCCAGAGAAATTTCCCTGGGAAATTCCAATGGTTAAAAAGGAAGAAAGGGATTAAGTAAGGAAATAAAATAGCATTTGAAAACCTAAATGAGTGATGACTATCTTCCCTTGTAATGTATATTTTTTTATTTATGCTTTATGCCAGTACAAAAGTGTGATGAATTAAAGAAGGATATGTCCTACGGTCAAAGTTCTCCAAAATTTTGATTCATTGATCATTAACCTGAAACTGTTTCTAAGCATTGTTAGCTTATAGAGGATTGTGTTGCCTTAGAAACATTCTTGGTTAAATACAATTCAACACACTTCATTGTTGATTTTTCTCAAGCTTTTAATATATTAATATGCACTACAAACTTTTAAGAAATGTTATGGAAACACAAGTCTCCTAACTGTATATTTTCACAAGAAACTGCTTTACCAAATTTGGCTCGTAGAACACCAGATTGAAATTTTCTTTTCTGTACTGTTTCACGGGATGGCACGTACTACAAAGAAAAGCAAAAGTCTGTTTGCTAAGAAAAGAAAGGAGAAACAGTAAGAGTCTGAAAAGTAAAGGAGATGTCTCCATAGATGGCAACAAGCTGCCTAAAATGCCACTCTCCAACAGCTGGCTTGCAATATTGCCTACTGCTGATTCACCTTGAAGAAATAACAAGAAAAGCAACACTTAAGGCCCCAAAACAATAAATAGTAGTTTTCTAACCTAACAAGTGATGGCACATTGCAAACTGGATAATGAGCATGTTCCTTCTATTGCTATTTCTATGAGAAAATTTTCATATTATTTCAAGATATGACACCCGATTTTCATCACCCAATCAAATGAGTCAAGGCAAAAATGAAACAGTAGCATTATGTAAAGGTGTCTTAAATGAAAGTGACAACTCCAGTTCCTTCACCACTCTCAGCTTTGTCTGTATTTTTATATTAGCTGGTTGTTTATGTCTGTCTTCTTGCCCTTATGTATAGTCTCTCTCCTCTCCCTAATAAATCATTACACACCTAAAATTTCATCCAATGAAAATGTACTATTTCAGTCAAATCTTTTTTTCTAGATTCTCATTGATAGTGCAAACATGTCTATGAAAATGTAATATGAAATATTTTACCACAAGTTATTTATCATGTCATTTTTTCCCTCTCGTAAAAATGTAGACACCACAATGTAAGGATAGGATAATAGGTTTCTTCTGGAGAACATCAACGAAAAAACCCTCAGTGCTTCTCAAGTTAGCTCTGTGTAACAAGTCAACAAAAGACTCAAAAACAAACATAGGCCATTTGTGCAATTAATGAGATGTCCATGTGATTTTTTTGTCCTGGAGTTTCTCTATGTGGTGTAATACATTTGGTAATTTAAGTAAAATGCTCCACCTTACAGTTTTGCGATAAAGTAGACATAAGCATAGTAGATGATCTTGATGTCTTCTCACATTCAGTTTGTAAGTATTTTATTGAGAAAAATTCTGTTTTGGGATTTTTGTTTGTTTGTTAGTTTTTGCAGTTGTGGAGTTATTGGTTTGGATATCAGTGGAATACTAGTTTCAGCAAAACAAATTGGAAATGTTATTTAATTTTTTTTATTTCCTAGGATAATTTTAGAAATATAAGTGATAATACCCTTTTGAACGTCTGGTGGAATTCTATGTTAATTCTATGTAACTTTAGGCTCTTTAAGAATTTAATTACTCCTGAATTTATGGAGCTATTTGAATTCTTTATTTTAACATTATTTAGCTTTGATAGGCAATATATATCTAGAATTTTGTCCATTACTTTCAGATTTTCAAATTTGTTAAAATGTAACAACTCTGTATTTATCGGATTGTTTACAGTGTACAGTAATGTCTCCCCTTT
>JADRCC010178332.1:2296-12781 GCA_019843855.1 Hylomyscus alleni | reverse complement strand
ATTCTTGTCAACTCTTACTATTGCCTATTATTTATCATTTTATTAATAATGGATTGGTGTATGTGAGCTTATCTCATTAGAATTTTGACTTGGATTCCCTGATAAGGATTGGAGTATCATTGCTTGTACTGTTAGTCCTCCTGCTCATCTTTAGAGAGTTATTTACTTAAGTTTTTTTTATTTTTAAATTTGGACAGTTTTATTTCAATTTTTAGATGTTGAAGTTATTTACATACTATTTTTAGTTATAAGGCTCTTCAGATGTAATTTTAAAATATCTCATCTCACTTTATTTTTTAAATTTTTTTCAAAATATTATTTAATGAAAAAATAAGCTGACAGAGATCACTACTTCTGTGAAGTATCATAGTCCTTTTGAAGAAACCATTCCAAAATATATCTCACTCCCTTTTCTCTAAGTGTTATAACTTTAAGTCTTACACTTAGACTTAAGATCCTCTTTGAATTATTGTATTTGCTGATGGCTAGTCTACTGATTTCATTCTTTTGCATACAGATATCCAATTGTCCCAGCACCATTTGTTGAACACTTTTCTTCACTGGATTGAGTTGGCACCATTATCAAAAAAATTACTTCACCATCAAAGTAAGGGTTGATTTCTTGACTGAATTTTATCCTAAGGTCTATATCTATTCTTATGCTAGTTTTACCATGTCTTGAACACTGTATCTTTATAGAAAGATTTATAATTGGGAAATGTGAATCCATTTTTAAACCAGGATTGTTTTGGATAATTTTGGATCTTATTCATTTCTATGAGAATTTTAGAATCAGTTTCAACACCAACTTATGCTGAAAGGCCCAGTAGAATTTCAATAAGGCTAATTTTGTTAATGAAAATAGTTTTGGTGAGTTTTTCCATTACATATTATAATATTACAAATTGCAATATTACATATTGTACTTTGTGAACATAAGATATCTCTTTAGAAACTCCTTAGACCTTCTTAATAGTATTTTCTGGATTTCAGTACATATTTTATACATAAGTATAGTTAATTCTCAATTCTCAACTGGTTTTTAGCCAATTGAAAATGGAGTGCTTTATTAGTTTAAATTTCAGATTTTCACTGTTACTCTATAGAAATATAAATATTTTTTCCAAACTGATCTTGTTCTCTTTATCTTTAAGAATATTAAACACCTAATGGTCATATATAGATTACCTGATGTGATTTTCTCTGTATTCTTTATGATTTGTATATATCATTTTATATACCAATATAGACATGTTTATCTGTCTATTGATAACTGTTTTTAATTCCTCTCTGTGAGTGAGATTTCACTAGATGAAGAGAAGTGGTGAAATTACCATCTTTGTTTTATTCCTAATGTTCTAAAGGAAATCTTTCAGTATCCCTTGCTCAATTATACAATTATGCAGAATGTTTTTCATAGATTCTATTCCTAATTTGGCAGTTTCTTTTTTCATCTACTTTGTCTTGTATTCTAGTAATTCAAGTGTGTTAGATTTGGTCATTTTTTTTCTATTTTTGATTCAATGGAGATGATTCTATGGTTTTGCCTGTTTAATCTATTATCATACTAGATTAACTGATAAATTTAAAAGTAAACTCCATTCCTATATTTTATGGTAAGAAAATAATGAGATATATTCTTCTAACAATCTTTAAGTTGAGAATATTACTACTGTTTGTGCTGTACAATTTACTATTTGTACTGTACAATTGTATATAGCTGCTTTCTAGAACTTTTAGTTTTTATGCAACTGAAGTTTTATACTCAGTAAAGTACAATTCCCCATTTCCCAAACAACTGTTTTCTGAAATCAGCTACTTTCTCTGATACTATATGCTTGACAAATACCTTAAATACACATGGAGAAAGAAGCATGGAGTCCTTTCCCTCTGTGTCTAGCTTCCTTTGCTCAAATATCTGTATCTTCTGGGTTCACATATGTCATAGAATGTGACTGGGTATTTTACTTATTTAAAACTGATTAAAATTTAAATAGTTGTGCATTATACTTTATTTATATATTTTCCATTGGTAGATATTTCAAGAGTTTCCTTGTTTTGGCCATTTTGGATAAATAGTTAGGATCGCTGGTACATAAGTATCAGCTTTGATTCTTTTGAATCTATGCCTACATGTAGTACTAGATTCTATGGTTCCTATTTTGAGAAACACCAATACTTATTCTTCAAAGTGGCTCCATCATTTTACATTCCTACGAGTAGTGTACAGGGTTTCTGATAATGCTACATTGTTTCTGTATCAGTAACATTTTTTCATCATTATCAAACTACCTGACAGAAACAGCTTTAATGAGGTTTAATTTAGCTCAAAGTTATAGGATATTTCAGGCCATTATGGAATAAAATTCAAGAAAACCAGAAGAGTTTAGACTATCTGCCAGAATATGTGGCAGCAAGTGACATAGTGTCAACCAACTAGGAAACATAGCATAGGACTGTAATTGTGAGTATAATTTTCAAGGGATTGTCTTTACAGGCTTGTATTTGCCAGAAAGACCCAATGTCCCAAAAGTTCTATAACCTTCTGAACTGTGCCACAAACTGAGACCCTGTGTGGCACATTCCAGATTCAAATCATAAAATTGTTGACAATTAAGATTTTTTATTACAACTATTCAAGTAAATATGACATGCTCACATTTTACTATTTAGTGACATAGAATATAATTTTGTTTATCCACTAGACATTTATGTCTTCTTTGCAGAAATTTCTATTTGATTTCTTATCTTTTAATCTATTTTTTGCTTTGTTTAGTTTGTCTGTTGTATTGTAAGTCTTAATATATTATGATAATATGTTATCAGGTTTTAAAATAGATTCTACTATTTAATTACTCTGTTGATTGGCTATTTTCTTTTCTTATTCTTTTTTTAAATTAATTAATTTATTTTTTACACTCCATAATTTATTCACCCCCTGTCTTAGTTAGGGTTCCTATTCCTGCACAAACATCATGACCATGAAGCAAGTTGGGACGGAAACGGTTTATTTGGCTTACTTCCACATTGCTGTTCATCACCAGAGGAAGTCAGGACTGGAACTCAAGCAGGTCAGGAAGCAGGAGCTGATGCAGAGGCCATGGAGTGATGTTCCTTACTGACTTGCTTCCCTGGCTTGCTCAGCCTGCTCTCTTATAGAACCCAAGACTTCCAGCCCAGGGATGGCACCACCCACAAGGGGCCCTACCCCCTTGATCACTAATTGAGAAAATGCCCCACAGCTGGATCTCATGGAGGCACTTCCCCAACTGAAGCTCCCTTCTCTGTGAAAACTCCAGCCTGTGTCAAGTTGACACACAAAACGAGCCAGTACACCCTGTGTCTGCCCTCTGACTGTTTCACATCCCATAGTTCCTCCCCAAACCCTGTTTCCATGAGGATGTTCCCAACCCCCCTCCACCCCAAGAGACCTCACTCTAAACAGGCCTCCAGCCTCTTGAGGTTTAGGTATATCATCTCTGAATGAACACAGACCCGGTACTTCTCTACTGTATGTGTGTTGGGGGCCTCATATCAGCTGGTGTATTCTGCCTGGTTAGTGGTTCAATGTTTGAGAGATTTCAGGGTCCAGATTAATTGAGACCTACAGGGTTGACCTCCTCCTTAGCTTCTTCCAGCCTTTCCCTAATTCAACCACAGGAGTCAGCAGCTTCTGTCCATTTGTTGGGTGCAAATATCAGCATCTGACTTTCAGCTGCTTGTTGGGTCTTCTGGAGTGTGGTCATGCTAGGTCCCTTTTTGTGAGCCCTACATAGCCTCAGTAATAGTGTGAGGCCTTGGGACCTCCCCTTGAGCTGGATCCCACTTTGAGCCTGTTGCTGGACCTTCTTTTCCTCAGGCTCCTCTCCATTTCCATCCCTGTAATTCTTTCAGACAGGAACAATTATGAATCAGAGTTTTAACTATGGGATGGCCCCTCTCTCTCTGTTTTGAGGGGTTGGCTATTTTCTTATAAAAATTATTTTATTTTTTACAGTCCAGTCATTACTGTCCTCCTGATCTGCCCTCTCACAGTTACTCATCCCATTCCTCCTCCCCTTGTCTCCAAGAGGATATCTCCTACCCTCTCCAGGTCTCCTCACTGCCTGGAGCCTCAAGTCTCTCAAGGGTTAGGTTCATCTTCTCCCACTGAGGTCAGATGAGGCAGACCTCTGCTGTATATGTGTCAGGGGCCTCAGGCGAGCTCGTGTATGCTAGCCGGGGGTCTGGCTGGGTTAGTTGAAATTGATGGTCTTCCTCAGGAGATGCTCTCTTCTTCATGTTCTTCCAACCTTTGCCTAATTCAACCACAGTGGTTACAAACATCAGTCTATTGGGTGGGTATAAGCATCTGCATCTGTCTCAGTCAGCAGCTGATAGAGCCTCTGAGAGGATAACAATGTCTCCTGTCTGTAAGCACAACATAGCATCAGTAATAGTGTCAAGCCTTGGAGACTCCCTTTGAGATGAATTCCAATTTGGGCCTGTCACTGGACCTCCTTTCCCTCAGTCTCTCCTTTTTTGTCTTTGCAGTTCTTTTAGACAGGAACAATTCTGGGTCAGAATTTTTGACTGTGGGATGGCAATCTCATCCCTCCACTTGCTGTCCTGTCTTTCTACTGGAAGTGGACTCTATGGTTGTTCCTCTCCCTACTTCATCTAAGGTACTTCCCTTTGAGTTAAGTCCTGAGAGTCTCTCATCTCCCAGGTCTCAGGAGCTTTCTAGAGGGTCCTCCTACTTCCCACACACTCCCGAGGTTGCATATTTCTATTCATTCTGCTGGGTTCTCTCCTGTCTCCCCACTCCTATACCTGTTCATGTTCCTCTATTCCCCTTTCTTTCCCCTCTCCCACCGAAATCCCTCCCTACCTCTGCCTCCCATGATTGCTTTCTTCTCCCTTCCAAGTGGGATTGAAGTATCCTCTTTTTGGCCCTTCTGTTTGCTACATTCTTGAGTTCTGTGGATTATATCTTAGATATTCTATATATTTTTTGGCTAATATACAGTTATTAATGAGTAAATACCAAGTACTTTCCTTTATCTTTACTTGGTTGTTTGAACTTTTGAGGTCCTATTTGAGAAATTATTGCCATGAACAATGCCGTGGAGATTTTCTCCATATTCTTTCAAGAACATTCGTAGCTATTGTATTTGAATTTTGAATCTATTTTTTGTACATATACTAGTCCTTCTCTTGTATGTGTAGGTATTCAGTTTTGTCATACTTCCCATTGAGGGAGCTATTATTTCCCACTGTGTACTATTCTTGAAACTCTTCTGAAGATCACTTGCATATACACCCATCAATGATTGTCTGGACTCTTAATTTTATTTGCCTGTATTCTGATTGTTATGGAAGTGCCTTTACAGTTTTTGAATTTATGATAGACAATATATTCTATATTTTACCTTTTTTAGGATTGCTTCTAGCTATTTGAAATCCTTGTGATTCCATATGAATAAGGTGATTGCTTACATCATATTTTAAATTTTGTAAAAACTGCCATGAGAATTTACAGACAGATTTCATTGAATCTCTAGATATTTGTAAGTGATATGCACATTATCAGAACATTAAGCCTTCCAATCACATACAACATGGTATCTTTTCTCTTATTTAAGGACTTAAGTTTTCATCCAATTTTTAGCTTTCGGTGTTCAAGAGTTTTATGACATGGGATTGATTTCTAAGTTTTAAATTATTTTTGATGTTATACTAAATGGGATTATTTTCTTGCTACTCTGTTCAGAAAGTGCATATTAATTTTTAAGCCTCTTACTTTGATGAATTTATTTCTTAATTCTGCCACTATTATTATGTCATTTTAAAATGTTTGCTCTATAAAAATTAGGATATTTGCAATGAATATAATTGCATTCTTTTGTATCTTGAAATGACTTTACATTCTTTAGGTAAAATACTTGTTAGTCATGACATGTGGTAAGTTTACATATTAATGAATTTTTATTATGTTTACTGCTTTCAATTATTCTTATTCTGCTAAGAACTTTTTCTTACATATTCATAGTGAGTATAGATGCATATTTTTCTTCTAATGTCATTTATTTTGCTATCCTGGAAATATAGAAATCATAGAATGAATCAAGGAAATAGAATTAGCTGTGGTGTTTTCTCTACCTTCAATGTGAGGCCAGAGGTTATCAGATGCCCTGGAATTTGAGCAACATTTGACTTTAAGCAATCATGTGGGTTCTGGGAATCAAAAAAAGATTGTCTGGAAGGACGGCCAGTACACTTAATCACTGAGCTATTCCTCTAGGCCCTAAAAAATACTTTTATCTCATGTAAAGCTTTGTCATTATCAAGTGTCGTTATTTGTTTCATTAGCTTATAAATCAGTAATAATTTATAAACAATAAATTTATAATTTACCCAACCAAAGGGAAATTATGTATAGTATATTTGTATTCTTTTTAGCTAGGATATTTTTGAAAGTGGGTAAAATGGGATTTATATATATATAGTTATAAGGAAATTAAATTTAAATATATTTTACTTTTTCCAATATTTCTATGTATCTGTCAATATATCATTATTTGCTATTATATATATATATATGATTCATAATGTTAAACAAATTAATTCAAGGTAATTTATATTTCAATAAATAATTACAATTATGTTGATTATGAAAGTTCTATCATTTTATCGTATGCTCACTTATCTATTTATATCATAATATCATATAATTGTTATAAGAATCACAAAACCTCAATTTTTTTGTTTCATTTCTTCTAAAAAAGTTTATCAAAGATGTAATTCTTGTGTTTGTGTGTTTTATTTTAATAGTTATCTATTTATTTTATGTATATTAGTATACTGTCCCTCTCTTTAGACACACTAGAAGAGAGCATCTTATCCCATTACAAATGGTTGTGAGCCGCCATGTGCTTGCTGGGAATTGAACTCAGGACCTCTGGAAGAGCAGCCAGTGGTTTTAAACAATCAGCCATCTCTCTAGGCCCAAATATTTAATTCTTAACTTAATCCAAATTTCTTTCTTATAATGACTATATTAGTTATTAGCTGAAATTAATGAAAACTTTATGTAAATGTATTTGTTGTTTAGATTATAATCAATAAAGAATTTATGTGATATGAAATCAAAGATAATATAATAAAATAATGCTAAATCCTCAAATCAGTAATTTATGTGGGAATCATGAAATGAAAATTAAAAAATTCACAGTTTTCACATGGATAAAGGATTATAACATGTATAATTATTATTAATTACAAAAAAACATTTTTTATAAACTAGGTTCACTTGCCTTGTGCTTTCATGTTCTGGGAGCTTAATGTTGTAAGAAATTTTAGAACCTTCCCTCAGGATGGTCATAGATAATAAGATAAAATTTCCAAATAAATTATTACATTTTTAAAATAAGTTTTTTTCTATTACTTTACTATATTGTGTAATTTGATATATATTTAATAGGAATTTGTAATTGACATGACTAATATTACTTAAATTTAGAAGGCTTAAATCTGATACCACAGCCATTGGTAGATGACTCCTAAAGTTTGACAAAAAACACTAAAATGTCTTATAGGAGGAAAGAAAGGGATATGGAGAAAGAATTAGCAGGGGCCTTCCACAGCCTGTGGACAATGTGGCCCATTAGTGGAGATAAGGAGTAGTCAGTGTGATGACCAAAGGAGTTGTATATCCCTGATTAACTAGCAACCGTGTTGCTTCCTTATTTATACAGGTTTCATAGAAGAAAGACACACAAATGAATACCTATCAAGTAGAAATTATACTGTATTATATCCAGACATGTGTTTTATTTGTTACTACATGTCAGGGGATACAACTTCAGTCACAATTAGAAAGTACAAATAGACCTTCCAGTCTCATCTGCATCTTGGAGTTAACCCTGTGCCACAGCTCTCTAGACCCAAATCCTGCCTGTAGAGATCTGGTCTCCCAGGAGTGCTGACATATCTAAGATCACAGACTCACAGGCTCACAAGCTCACAAGAGGAATAGGCTCCAGTAAGAGAAAGCAAGACTAACTAACACCAGAGATAGTCAGATGTCAAAGGGAAGCACAAGAACATAAGCAGCAGAAACCAGGGCTATTTGGCATCATCAAAATCCAGTTCTTCCACTACAGCCATTCCTGGATAACATAACACACTGGAAAAGCAAAATTTAGATTTAAAATTACATCTCATGATGATGATAGAGGACTTTGTGTTTTATTGGATATTTTCTTTATTTACATGTCATATGATATCTCCTTTCCCTGTTTCCCCTCTGAAAAAAATTAAAAAATTAAAAAAAATAAAATAAAATGAAAAAAAAAAAAGGTTCCTTCCCCTCTCCCCCTGCTCAACCACCCAACCTCTCCCATTTCCGGGCCATAGCATTCCCCTACACTGGGGCATAGAACTTTCAGAGGACCAAGGGTCTCTCCTCCCATTGATGACTGATTAGGCCATTCTCTGCTACATCTATGCTGTTGGAGCCATTAGTTCCAACATGTGTACTCTTTGGTTAATGGTTTAGTCCTGGGAGATCTGAGGGTACTAGTTAGTTCATATTGTTGTTCGTCCTAAGGGACTGCAAACCCTTTAGCTCCTTGGGTCCATTCCATAGCTCCTTCATTGGGGACCCTGTGCTCAGTCCAATGGATGGCTGTGAGCCTCTACTTCTATATTAGTCAGGAACTGTCAGAGCCTCTCAGGAGAGAGCTATATCAGGCTCCTGTCAGTCAGCACTTGCTGACATCCACAATAGTGTCTGGATTTGATAGTTGACTACGGGAAGGATTTCCAGGTGGAACAGTCTCTGGATTGCCCTTCCTTCAGTCTCTGCTCCATAGTTAGTCTGTACAACTCCTTCCATGGTAATTTTGTTCCCCTTTTAAGAAGGAATGAAGTATCCACACTTTGGTCTTCCTTCTCTTTGAGTTCCTTGTGGTTTGTGGATTGTATTTTGGGTATTCCGAGATTCTGGGCTACTATCCACTTATCAGAAAGTGCATAGCATGCGTGTTCTTTTGTGATTGGGTTACCTCACTCAGGATGATATTTTCCAGATCCATCCATTTCCCTAAGAATTTCATAAATTCATTGTTTTTAATAACTGAGTAGTACTCCATGGTGTAGATTGTACCACATTTTCTGTATCCATTCTTCTGTTGAGGGGCATCTGAGTTGTTTCCAGTTTCTGGCTATTATGAATAAGGCTGCTATGAACATCGTGGAGCATATGTCCTTATTACATGTTGGAGCGTCTTCTGGGTATATGCCTTACGAGTGGTATAGCTGGGTCCTCTGGTAGTACTATGTCCAATATCCAGAGGAACCACCAAACTGATTTCCAGTGTGGTTGTACATGCTTGCAGTCCCACCAGCAATGAAGGAGTGTTCTTCTTTCTCCACGACCTCTCCAGCATCTGCTGTCACCTGAGTTTTTGATCTTAGCCATTCTGACTGGTGTCAGATGGAACCTCATGGTTGTTTTGATTTGCATTTCCCTGATGACTAAGGATGTTGAATATTTCTTTAGGTGCTTCTCAGCCATTCAATATTCCTCAGTTATGAATTCTTTGTTTAGCTCTGTTCTCCATTTTTAATAGGGTTATTTGGTTCTCTAGAGTCTAACTTCTTGAGTTCTTTGTATATATTGGCTATTAGCCCTCTATCAGATATAGGATTGGTAAAGATCTTTTCCAAATCTGTTGGTTGCTGTCTTAGTCAGGGTTTCTATTCCTGCACACACATCTTGACCAAGAAGCAAGTTGGGGAGGACAAGGTTTATTCAGCTTACACTTCCACATTGCTGTTGATCACCAGAGGAAGTTAGGACTGGAGCTCAAGCAGGTCAGGAAGCAGGAGCTGATGAAGAGGCCATGGAGGAATGTTCGTTACTGACTTGCTTCCCTGGCTTGCTCAGCCTGCTCTCTTATAGAATCCAAGACTTCCAGCCCAGGGATGGCACCACCCACAAGGGGCCCTAACCCCTTGATCAATAATTGAGAAAATGCCCCACAGCTGGATCTCATGGAGGTACTACCCCAACTGAAGCTCCCTTCTCTGTGATAACTCCAGCCTGTGTCAAGTTGGCACCCAAATCCAGCCAGTACAGTTGCTGTTTTGTCCTATTGACAGTTTCCTTTGCCTTACAGACACTTTGACATTTTATGAGGTCCCATTTGTCAATTTTTCATCTTAGAGAATAACCTATTGCTGTTCTGTTCAGGAAATTTTCCCCTGTGCCCATGTATTCGAGGCTCCTCCCCACTTTCTTTACTTAAACCAATAGAATAGAGGACTTTAATAAGGACATAAATAAACCCCTTAAAAAAATACAGAAGACCCAGGCAGTGGTGGCACATGTCTTTAATCCCAGCACTTGGGAGGCAGAGGCAGGATGATTTCTGAGTTCGAGGTCTGCCTGGTCTACAGAGTGAGTTCCAGGATAGCCAGGGCTACACAGAGAAACTCTGT
>JADRCC010178141.1:694-16030 GCA_019843855.1 Hylomyscus alleni | reverse complement strand
TTTTTTTTGTCTTGGAAGATGGAGATGAATTATCACCAGAGACAGAATATAAGCATATAATATGTCAGAGCACAATTTATCTTTATTTTATTCAATGTATAGGAAATGAAATACATTTCTTAATATATGAAAATAATTTCTGTGCATACAAAATATTTTCAAAGAAAGTCATTTGTAAATATCCCTGCCTTCTTTTTAAGGAACAAACACTGAGGTATGACCAATCAGTGAACTCAGAGATGAAGATGGATGGCCATTATGTATTGTCACAGTTCCTTGGGAAGCTGATGCAGTTTTTCATCTTTATTAAGACCTCTCATGAGAGTGAGACCACAAATCACCTAAAAATGGGCAAACTGACCTGGATCAAAAGATCAGAATCTCTGAGAGCATGAGAAGTTTTGGAGTTCAGTGTAAAGAATATAAATGTTGATGTGCTGATACTGTCTGTGATCCCTGGAGACTGTTAGCATATGTACTCATATAGTGAGATAGGAGTCACAGACCTACTCAGTCCACCATAACTAAAGAGAGAATCGGTGAGGAAACTCTGAAGAACAGTGTGGTCCTCTCGAGAAAAAGTGTAGTCATAATCCTCTTCAAGACAAATCTAGAGATATCTGTAGAGCAATTTTAATCCAGCAACACGGCAACTCTGACAAGGGATCATATCCAAAGACCTCGGTCTGTGTGATCTGGATGAAATGACACTCATTTCACCCTTCTGGCTAAAATGCAGATATGTTAATGGTACATATCTTAAAGAAACCCCAAAGAATGTAGGTAAACTTAGTTTGTAAAAGGAAGCAGCCATGTTTGAAAACAAAGTCCAGTTGAGAGACCAACAATATCAAGAATCAGAGAAAGGTTTGACAGAATGAGTTAGAGATAGGATGAGCCCAACTCTCATGAGAACAGATATTAACTACAAACCAAATATTATTTATAAATCATAGAAATCTAAACACTTTTATCTTTTAGTAATAGATAACTTTTAAAGTAAGAGATAATGATAAATTGATATCCATAGGTTGGGCTGTCAAAAGAGTTAAGTATGTCGAGCATGTCATGCATGTGTTTGGAACAGAGTTCAGATCCTAGAAATTCACGTAAATAGCATTTATGTAGATATAGCTTCTCAGGTATAATTATAATCTTGAAACACTGAGAGAGGTGATCTCAAGAGCAAACCAGCACAGATTAGACTCATCAGTAAATTATGGGTTTCAGTGAAAGATCCTGCCTCAATGAATAAGTTATAAAAATTCACAAAGATGACTCCTAACATAAACTGTGAGTCTTCATTTGCATGTGTTCACGCATACAACTACATACATCCTAACTCATGCAGACCTGTGCATACATACATATGCATATAGTACACAAAAACTGTGAGGAGAGATACAAGGTTGTTATAACAATTTTGATAAGTCAACTTATGTCATTTTAATAAACACAACTTGAAGTCCTTAGAGATGTACACATCTTGATATTTTTGAAGAATATTCTGATTATCAGTTTTTACAACATTATAAGCTAGGCTGGTTACTGCTATTATTGAGTTTACTCATATAATATTATACCATGAAGCTAAATGGTTGAAAATGTGCTATTGGACTGTGGATCCAAATGTTGCTATTTTCATGACAGATAAATATACTGCTGCCACTTGGGAAAGTAATAGCAAAAGAATAATAAATATATAAATCAGGATTTCCAGAGATAATTTTTTTCTCCTGAGCAGTTCCAGTAGGCATGCAAATAAAGTCTTAACAGGGCTTAGTGGAAAGTTAAAATTGATGCAGAGTGCCTGCTCTTACTACTAATATAAGCCGTGAAATCTGAACCATATGTCAAGCCATTGGTAGTTTCCGAATGTGTCTAAATTCAGCTTCAATAAAAATGAATAGGAAACATATATATGTGTCTGTATCCTCACCCCTTGAGATAATAACTTAATTAATTTTGGTTGGGTTATGAGTCCAGTGGCCTAGGAGGGAAGGGGGTAGAACTGAGGACCTAAAGTTTTAAAGATCCCAAATTGGTACTAATGTACAAAAAAAAAAAAGTTTCTGAGCTGCTGCAGTAGCAATTGCTTTTGTTTTAAAACATCCACACTCACATGCAGCAAGAATGGTTTTCCAGTCATTAGTGAGGCTGTTAATTCTGTAAAGAAACAAAACCAACCCTCTATTGCTTTCTGTAAACAGAATTACAACAGCAGCCCTAGGAAGCTTTACAGTAAGGTTAATGATGCATAAACCTCTTCAGTTAAAGGTTTCTTAAAGGGGAACTGATATTTACTGAGATAGTTTATTCAATATTGTATATAACTTTTAAATCATTTGTGAGTTTCAAAGAAAGGATGTTTGTTATAAATGATATCATTATTTTTTATTTTATCTAGTTATTTGAGAATGGAAACCCATCATATAAGGAACAATCCCAAAAGAAACAAAATTTATAAATTGCATTTATTCCTTTCCTTGCTTCTTCATATTTAATTTTATCATATCTTTTCAGTTTGCATCAATGATATACAATGTATTGCAATGGGGCGGAGCTAAGAGATCCATTTGTTTTCTATTGGTTTTTGGAAATTCTATTACAATTTACAAATTACAAATTACAAAGCAGACATTGACCTCACCAAGAGGGCTGGAGAGCTCACGGAGGATGAGGTGGAATGTGTGATCACCATCATGCAGAACCCACGGCAGTACAAGATCCCAGACTGGTTCTTGAACAGATAGAATGATGTGAAGGATGGGAAATTCAGCCAGGTGCTGGTCAACGGTCTAGACAACAAGCTACATGATGACCTGTAGCAGCTGAAGAAGATTCGAGCCCATCGGGGGCTGTACCACTTCTGGGTCTTCGTGTCCTCAATCAGCACACCAAGACCGTTGCCTCAGGGACCGTGCTGTGGCTGTATCCAAGAAGAAATGAGTCTCTGGGCCTTTGCTGTTAATAAATAGTTTATATACCTATGGAAAAAACAATACAGCAATAACAAATTATCTAAGGTAAATACATAGAAATAAGCAGAAAGTATATCCATAAAAATACTAAGTGGGATACAAAATGACGTAGGAATTCAAAAAATGGAAACACTTAAAATTATATTGCATTTGAATTTAGGGATATTAAGGGTGCTTAGTACTTTCATTTTAATAGCCCTTATTTAAGGATGTGGAACAGACTGTGTTCAAGTATCTGGTAGAAGTTTTATGATCTGTTAATAATTCTGACATTCATTCTGGATCATAAATTACACATTACTCACTGATAAATCATTTACATTTGCCTCATGTCCATTTTAAAACTAAGAGAATCAAAAAGAAGGGGATTTAAATAAATTTCCTAATATTTGAAATCTGTTTGTGGCTAAGTTAATGTCCAAAGGCATTTCTATTGTTCCCTGTCAGTCTTTCTTTCTGATAAAGAGTAGCTAGATATATGATTGCAAAGGGTTAAAGTCAAATTAGAATAAAGTTTCTCTTCTGTACGATAGTAATTTCTGCTGTCATTGGTGAAATTCTGTATGCTGAGTTTCCCATTAATCTGATGTGCTGAAACAGTGTTCTCCTTTCAGTTTTTGCTCAACCTGTAAGGTACGGCAGGGGAGGCAGAACTGGAAGAAAAGAACCTTTACTTCCAGTCCCCATGGATATTCTCAAAAGCATTATCTGTGCTGACCAATACAAAACTAAGGAAGGTGGATATGTAGGGTACCAGTCCAGTTTCTGTATGCCTGAATAGTTTCCCATTTTGGGATACTATCTGTTAAGGGTATTCTTCTTGATGGTCAATGAAGTGTAAGACACATACTCTCTATCATAAGATGCTCCTGACGATGCAGAGTTGTTGGTGTGCCTTGTCTCCAATGTTTTGTGATGTGACCAGAAATAGTTTCAAATTGGTATATCTTCTAGAACACTTCCACAGCCACTGAGCACCAAGGTCTCACTTCTCAACACTAGCAATACTGAGATGTTAGGAAAGGGCCATTTGGCTTGGAAATAGTAAGTAGGAACTATACTCATCTCTTCTCACTACAAAATGAAGTTCAGGAGAACTTCTGATGTAAGGGTGATGACAAATCATAGGTGGAAATAACTATTCTCCCTGAAGTCAAAAGGAAACATTTCCTCTTTGTTTGAGAGTGTTGTCTTTTAATAACTTGTACTTGGAAATTCATTTTCCTTGTGGCCTATGTATTTTTTCTTTTACTATTCTTTCTGATTACAGTTTTTCCTCTAACAACTCTTCTGAGATCTTTCTCTCCTCCCTTCTCACCTGTAACCACATCTTCCCTGTCTCTCATTAGAAAATGAACAGGCATCTAAAAGATAATAAAATAAGATAAAATAGAACAAAAACAAAAGCGATAATGGGACAAAAGAAACAGAAGAAAAAGAGCCAAAGAAAAATCATGAGAAACACATATATAAACAGATTCACACACATTCATACACAGAAATCCCATTTAACAAAAATACACTAGCAGTGTAACAGCACACCAGAAAGCTCTAGAACAAAAAGAATCAAATACAACTGAGAGGAGTAGACAGAAGGAAATAATCAAACTCAGGGCTGAAATAAACCAAGTAGAAAAAAAAGTACTATACAAAGAATCAACAAAACCAGGAACTAGTTCTTTGAGAAAATCAACAAGACAGATAAACTCTTAGCCAGACTAACCAGAGGGCACAGAGAAAGTATCCAAATTAACAAAATCAGAAGTGAAAAGGGAGACATAACAACAGAAACTAAGAAAAATTTTAAAAAATGATCAGATCCTACTACAAAAGACTATATTCAACAAAACTGGAAAATCTGAATGAAATGGACCATTTTCTAGACAGATAACAAATTCCAAAGTCAAATGAGAATCAGATAAACCAACTAAACAGTCCCATAAGCCATAAAAAAATAGAAGCAGTCATTAAAGGTCTCCCAATCAAAAAAAGTCCAGGATCAAATGGGTTTAGTGCAGAATTCTCTCGGACCTTTAAAGAAGACCTAATACCAATACTCTTCAAACTATTTCACAAAGTAGAAACAAAAGTAATACCATCTAATTCATTTGATGAAGCCACAGTTACGCTGATACCAAAACCACACAAAGATCCAACAAAGAAAGAGAACTTCAGATCAATTTCCCTTATGAATATTGATGCAATATTCATAATTACTCAATAAAATTCTCACAAACTGAATCCAAGAACACATCAAAACAATAACTCACCATTTGTTTGAGTGTCTGAATATAAAATTAACTCAAACAAATTGGTAGCCTTCCTATATTCAAAGGATAAATAGGCTGAGAAAGAAATTAGAAAAATAACACCCTTAATAATAGTTAGAAACAATATTAAATATCTTGGTATGACTCTAACCAAACAAGTGAAAGATCTGTATGACAAGAACTTCAAGCCTCTGAAGAAAGAAATCTAGGAAGACCTCAGAAATTAGAAAGATCTCCCATGCTCATTGATTGGCAGGATTAATTTAGTAAAAATGGCCATCTTGCCAAAAGCAATCTACAGATTCAATGCAATCTCCAAATTCCAACTCAATTCTTCATAGAGTTAGAAAGAGCAATTTCAAATTCATTTGGAATAACAAAACGCTATGATAGTGAAAACTATTCTCAACAATAAAAGAACTTCTGGGACAATCACCATCCCTGACCTCAAGCTATATTACAGAGCAATAGTGATAAAAACTGCATGGTATTGGTACAGTGACAGGGAGGAAGATCAGTGGAATAGAATGGAAGACCCAGAAGTGAACCCACACACCTGTGGTCACTTGATCTTTGACAAAGGTGTTAAAACCATTCAGAGGGGGAAAAAAGACAGCATTTTCAACAAATGATGCTGGTTCAATGGGTAGTCAACATGTAGAAGAATACAAATTGATCCAATCTTATCTCCCTGTACAAAGCTCAAGTCCCAGTGGATCAAGGATCTCCACATAAAACCAGATACACTGAATCTAATAGAAGAGAAAGTGGGGAAAAGGCACAAGGTATGGGCACAGGATAAAATTTCCTGAACAGACCACCAATAGCTTATGCTCTAAGATCAAGAATTGACAAATGAGACCTCAAAATTGCAAATCTTCTGGAAGGCAAAGGACACTGTCAATAGGACAAAATGGCAACCAACAGATTTGCAAAAGATCTTTACCAATCCTATGTCTAATAGATGACTAATATCCAATATATAAAAAGAATTCAAGAAAATAGAGAAACAAATAACCCTATTGCAAAATGGGGTACAGAGCTAAACAAAGAATTCTCAATAGATAAACCTCAAATGGCCAAGAAGCATCTAAAGAAATGTTCAACATCCTTAGTCATCATGGAAATGCAAATTTAAACGACCCTAAAATTGCACAATTCACAGACCATATGAAGTTCAAGAAGGAAGACCAAAGTGTGAATGCTTCAGTGCTTATGGAAGGGGGAACAAAATACTCACAGGAGGAAATATGGAGACAAAGTGTGGAGCAGAGACTGAAAGAAAGGACATCCAGAGACTACTCTACCTGGGGATCCATCCCATATAGAGTTACCCAACCTAGAAGCTATTGTGGATACATGGAAGTTCTTGCTGATAGAAGCCTGATATGGCTGTCTCCTGAAAGGCTCTTCCAGAGCCTGACAAATGGTTGCTCACGGCCAAACCATTGGACTGAGTGAGGTGTCCCTGATAGAGGAATGTAAAGGGATTGAAGAAGCTGAGGGGGTTTGCAGTCCCATGTGGGGAGCAACAATGTCAACCCCAGACCTCCTGCACACTGACCCACCAACCAAAGAGTACACATGGAGGGACCCATGACTCTGGCTGCATATGTTCAGAGGATGGTCTTGTTGCACATTGTGGGAGGAGCGACCCTTGGGCCTGAGGGTATTCAATGTGTAGGGGAATGACAGGGTTGGAAGCCTGGAATGGGTGGATGGTTGGCAGAACACCTTCACAGAGGCAGGGAGAGGAGGGATTAGATGGAGGGTTTCCAAAGGGGATATCTGGAAAGGGAATAAGATTTGAAAATTAAATATAGAAAATATTCAATAAAAGGAAAAAAATACAAAAACAAAAACAAAAATAAAACAAATAAACCAAAAAGAACTTCAAGTCATTATATATGCACCAAGGATCTATAAGGTAATAAAGGAAGGAAGGAAAAAAGGAAGGAAGGAAGGAAGGAAGGAAGGAAGGAAGGAAGGAAAGAAAGAATATTAAATCCCTGATAAAATATTATAAAACAAAAACTATATATCCAAAGATGGCACTGAGTTTGTTTTTGGTTGGTCATCTACTGCTTTATGAGACTTTTACATGAGTGGCTTGCATTCCTAGAGAGACTCCATTAGAAAGAACTAATTTTTAATTTCAGAGTGGCTATTAATTGAAAGTACTATTTGGGTTTGAAGGCAGGTAATTCTCTTATCAGCTTCACAATAGTCCCTTTCTCAAGGACCTAGGAACCATATCTACCTACGCTCAACTTACAAAAACTCATCCTGTCAAGAAGATAGGAGAAATTTCACTTTCCCTTCTGAATTAATCCCATTTGCAAGCCCACATGAGTAGACTATTTACCAGGTAAGCTTAGTAAGCTTAATATACTTCAACTTCCTCTTATTTAAAAGAAAGCTGTTTTACTTTAAAACATTAATGTGATGGATTGAAGCTCTTGCCTATGTCAAAGTAAGTGACTTTCAACTATCTTTCAGTCTCTAGGGAATGCCTTGCCATGTGTGTTTTGTGGTCTGATGCTAGTTCGATAGTGAAGCCCTTTCCTACTGATCAGATTTTTTTCTACAGTGAGAGATACTTGGAAATTTGTTTGCTTGTTTGTGTCAAGGTCGTAAAATGCAGGCACTCATCAAAGTCAATATTAAGCTGAAGCAGTCTTTGGAGTTCCGATCTTCCTGCCTATGACTCCAAAGCACTAGAATTGCTATTACTGTATGTACATTACTCGTGTGTATGAAGATGCTCACAGAAGGAGCAGCTTGGAAGACACAGTTGTCTTTAAGTAGGGTTTATTCCCTCCCTCCCTCTCTCTCTCTCTCTCTCTCTCTCTCTCTCTCTCTCTCTCTCTCTCTCCCTCCCTCCCTCCCTCTCTCCCTCCCTCCCTCCATCCTTCTCTCTCTCCTCTCTCCTTATGTTCTCTGGCCCGTTTCTGCCACCGAGTATCCCACAAGTATGGAGGTTCTCATGAGGACCAGAGAGAGAGCATAAAATCCCCTGGATTTACAACTTTAAATAATTTGTTGAGAGCAGGTAGATTTAGATCAATTGGCTTTTCAAGGACAGTATTTTTGGTCTTGAGACAATGATACTCACCTACACTAACAAGAATCAGGACTCAAAGAATGTAATGTCAGGCATCTGGGAAGCGAGAAAAACATTAAATCACAATTACTATGATTGTTATTTAATGAGTATGATTATTTTAAATGTATAACCAACAATAGCACAGACTTTGCATTAAATAGTATATAATATATGTATCACAAAACAATCTCTTAATGTTCAGTTTGAAACTAAAAAGTCTTCCATGGGAATAAGAACTTGGTTTTATGTACTATTTTCATCATAAATGCCAATGTTACTATTTCACTTTTCTGTGTCTTGGGTAATAGAAAAGAATTACATTATTTTACTCTCATAGATGATGAGTGCTGGGAATTCCCTCTGAAGTCAGTAGAGACTGTTATAAAAGGAAGGAAATGGTAATAGATACTGTAAACTCTAGATATATAAGGGCCTCAGTCTCTGTTCTCTGACTCTCTCTCTCTCTCATCTTTCTCCTTTCTTTCTCTTTAGTTTATGTTGTTTAAATGCAATTGGAAGAGAAATTATTCTCACTAGAAAAGTAGAACTTAATCTCTGTGTGAAAGATTACACTGTCTCAGTGACACAAGCTTATGCTTCTCGTGTGTTTGAAGAAGGAGCAGGTAAACCATTACAGTAGTAGAAGAAGTTAAAGGCTTAAGCAGATCAGTATTGTAACTGAAAAAGGAGATATGAAATGTTCTCCATAACAATAATATTTTCACTAAGAACTGGATTTTTTTGTGCACAATTTTGATCATTTGTGACAACTCTAAACTTGTCAGTCTATGTTAGAAAGTAAATAAGATTGTTTGTAGTTTTATTGCCCTGGAACTAGCAGCTCTCTTGTTCTCTCTCTTCTCTCTTTCTCTCTCTTCTCTCTTTCTCTCTCTCTTCTCTCTCTCTCATATTTAGTGATAAAAACGAGTCTCTTGGTTTTGTTTACTACAAATATATTCAAAAATCTTTCTCAGCAAATATCCACACTTGAGATTTCTGTACTCTTCATTACAAGTGTATGTGAAGTGAATTAACTTTGAAAGTAGTTGTATTTACTTTAAAATAATTCCAGCTGCACTCCCTGGAGACCTGGAGGTGTAGATGGAGGCAGGAGGACCCTATCCCAGCTGTTCTGCAGCTTCTGTGGCCTGTGCCTCCTGGATTGTCCTACCCTAGACAGTCATAGGCCCTTTGTCCTTTGAAGGTTCTATGCCCCAGTGTAGGGGAATGCCAGGGCCAGAAAGCTGGAGAGGGTGAGATGGTGAGCAGGGGGAAGTGGGAGGGAATAGGGTTTTTTTCAGAGGGGAAACCATGGAAAGGGGATATCATTTGAAATGTAAATAAAGAAAATATCTAACAATAAAAAATAAAATAAAAAAGTAAAATAATTCCATTAGAACAGGGCAATATCTGGTAGAAAGTAGTATAAAATGCAGCTTCGTTTATTACCTTATTCTAAAATACACGGTCCAGAGTAGGCAGGTCCATATTAATCTGAAATTCATGACACAGTCGTCCCTGACTTCATCATTATCACAGGTTTTATTATGTTGCATAGCAGTAACTGATTTGTGTTATTGCTATTTGAATTCATAATCAATTAGATAATGATTACTAGGGCGAGGTGATTTGTGAAATCAATAATACTGGATATACTACATAGAACAATGATTTTCATAGACCTCTTTCTAATAGCTATAGCAGAGTTAAGGATCTAGCCATCTGAGGACACATGCTGGACACCTGTGCAGTGTTCTATATCCCTGATTCCAAACACCTGTGCAGTGTTCACTAGGACTGATTCCAAACAAAACAGAGCTCACATATATGCAGCTTAAGCATCACCACATTTGATATAAGTTATAGGCCAAGAAAAAACTGTCCCCTACACAGGCTGGCCTTGTGAGTTCATAAGGACTTAAAGATTATTTAATACATTATAAGAAAATTTACATGGAAAAAACTAGTCATAGTTTAAAGGGTTTATCATCTATCTTTGTGATACAGCTGGGAATAAACAAGAAAACAAAAACAAAAACAAGAACCTACAAACAGCAACAAAAGCACTGTGTTTCTATAATACCAAAATACTCTAGGACGGATCATATTGGCCAATGGAAGAGGAGCCAGAAGGATTGTGAGAAATGTACACTTAAAAATCTAATAAGAAAATACTATCTGGGTTTCTTAATGAAAAATATAAGAAATTTCCATATTAGACAAAGAGCAATGAGGGGAAATAATTAATCTTCCCAAATGGAAGAAAGAGTATGGATTATTCATTCATTGATTTGTGACTGAAACTAAGCTGTTAGAGAACAGCTATAATCGAAATATAAAACTGTGCAGCAACCTCTTAAGACAATTTATAGTTAAGTATTTTGCATTATACAAGTATAATAAGACAAAATTAAGATTTTATAAATTAGCAGGGTGGTGGTGGCCCACGCCTTTAATCCCAGCACTTGGGATGCAGAGGCAGGCGGATTTCTGAGTTCGAGACCAGCCTGGTCTACAGAGTGAGTTCCAGGACAGTCAGGGCTACATAGAGAAACCCTGTCTCAAAAACCCAATAAATAAATAAATAAATAAATAAATAAATATTCTATAAATTATTATAACTTATTGAATAATGCATAGCAAGATATATGTTGTATTGTTTTGGGTCTGTCCACTTAATTTTATCTCAATACATTGATTTTAAGTTGATTGACTTCTTGTCTCTTTAATAGGTAATTTCTCGTAGCATGAAAGCCATATAAACAATGGGTAAAGTAAGTTGCTAAATAATTTCAAGGCATGCTCTGTGATGATATTAAAGATCATTCTTTTGCTGAAACAGAGAAAGGTTAGGTATATGGTGGGGGGCAAATAAGTTGGAGATCTGCTTAGACAAGTGTGTTCCGAATTAGGGCCAGGGACACTCTAAAAAATAAGCAGCTTTTTCTATGTTTCAATGTTATCTTGAAAACTTTCATGCCTTTTTTTCACTCATGACTTGACCTCACATTTCTAAAGTTAACTTGACATTGCAAATACTATACTTATTTTTGCCTTCTCTCTTCTCCTTTTAAATGGATAAAGTAATTTGTAACAAGATGTGTATTTTTAATAATATAAATAAAATTATGAAACAAATATTTTACAACAAAATATTTGCATAATTATATGCTACATAAATTAGAAATTTAAATATGAATCTGAGTAAAAATCAAGTAAATAAAGTTCATACAAATGAACCCATGGTTTTGTTCATCATATGATTATATAACTATGTAACTTAAGATAAACTTGTGGTACAATCCACAGTTAATTATAAATGAAGTGAAAATTTATTTTTCTAATTAAATACTTTTTCACTTTTATTCTTTTTATTTTTTATTATTTCATTTATTTACATTTCAGTCACTGCCCTCCCTTGTTCCCCGTCCCACAGTTCTTCATTCTATTCCTTCTTCCCATTGCCTCCAAGAGGGTACCCCCCATCTGACCTCCCCATTTCTTGGAGCCTCAAGGATTAAGCACATCTCCTCCCACTAAGGCCAGACCATATGTTACAGGAGCCTTGGATCAGCTCGTGTATGTTCCTGGTTGGTGACTCAGTCTCTGGGAGCTCCCTTGGGTCTGAGTTTTTGAGACTGCTAGTCTTTCTATTGGGTTTCTCTCCCTTTCAGCTTCTTCAATCCTTTCCCTAATTCAGCTGTAGGGGGTTCCCCAACATCAGTCCAGTGGTTGGGTATCGTTGGTGTCCTTCCATTAGATAAATCCCAAGTTAGGCCGGTCATTGGACCTCCTTTCCTTCAGGCTCATTTCCATTTTCATTCTTGAAGTTCTTTGAGACAGGAACAATTCTGGGTCAGGAATTTTGACTGTGGCTTAATAACTCCCTCCACTTGAGGCCCTGTCTAAGAATCCACCTCCACTAAGTTCACCTTAAAAGCCTTCTTGCAGTTTCACTATGGTCTTCCTCCCTATCTGTGAGCTAAGATCTTCCTTATCCCAAGATGGATAGTTCTTGCTACCTTTTGGTTTATATAGGACCATTGTTTGTTTACACTTACTATCTAAGGTCAGTATATTGCAGTGATAAACCTGAAGATTCTTTTGAAAACAATATTTTTGAGTGGCTATACTACCCACATTTTGCTACTTTTGAAAAATACATTTCTGTATTCACTTGCTTGGAGTAGAAAAATAATCTGTAGCTCTGCTAAAATGTATATAAAGTGATGTTGTTAATTCATAAGGAAAGATGAACAGGCTTAAAGGGTTTTCTTTCTAAACAAATGATACCTATCTGATAAGATAGATACATTTAACTTTATTTGAACCTTACCCAGAGTATTTATGTATTAACATATTACATGGTACGACATTAACATGTATTATTATTATTATTATAATTTTTTGCATCAGTAAAGAAGAAAGCAAATATAAAGGAGAAGTTGTCTGAAACCTCATCTGTGTTACTAAGCTGGAGATTTGAGTATGTGGCAGAAAGGAAGACAACAGGGAAACAGACAGACATAGACAAGATTTCATTCAGTTTTCAATTTGTACTTATTAAAGAAGTAAAAAAACAATAAATTAGAATAAGGATATATGTTCTGAATACTTAAATAAGGACAGTATAGTGTTTATAATAGTAAATAGTGACAAATCTAATAAAAAGACAAACCAAGCACTGTCTTGTCTATATAAATTGTGGAAAGTAAAGGCAGGGGAGTGAATAATTAGATACAGAAGCAAACTGGACACTGTGTAGTTTTGCTGTCTTAGTCTGAAGAAGTGACTAAGACACTGTCTCCATAAGTATAACCTAAGGCAGAATAATCCTTGAAGAGGAGTATCAAAATTCAATAGGGACAGGGGAAATAGCTCTATTTATTTCTTTCCCCTGTTAACATATAAACCGGTTGTTGTATCTTACTTTGTGCTACGTAATCCTGCATCCTGGTATTTTAAAAAGATGGCATCTTTATTTGAATGTATTGGGAATTGCAAAGTATTTGAAAGAACAGATACTACTTGAACTCTAGCTTAGACATTTATAATTAATATGATTTAAGTTTGAGGGGTTTTTAAAAAATATAATAGTAGTTTTTACAGAGCAATTATTGGATTCATGGGAGATTTCATAAAAAAAATAACAGAAAGAACTAGTCAACATTACATACTCATTAAGTGCCAAAAAGTTACCATTTAAAATTTTTCATAAAAAAATTAAAAACTGCATGTTTTATTGATACTTTAAACTGTGAAGCAAATGAAGATTTTATTTTCATTTTTAAAAAGGATCCAACAATTTTAGGATCATTAGTGTTTCCTTAAGGAATATGGCTGAAGGAACATGTGTATGCATCTAGGAAATGTACTCAGCCCAGATAAATTCCTAAACATGCTTATATGTCATTTTTCCTTTAATGATATTCTTATAAATTTAGCTCCCAATACTCAAAATTTCACAAAAGCCCAATAAATATTAATGTTTGTGACTATAAAGATAATTAGAAGTACTCCATAGACACAGATAAGTTAAAAAATGTAGCATAATTAATACCATATGCTTTAATATAGAATAAAACATCACTAACAGGTTTCTTAAAAAAATATATTTCTTTTTGTTGTCTAATTGCTCTGGCTAGGACTTCAAGTACAATATTGAATAGGTAGTGAGAGAGTTGGCAGCCTTGTCTAGTCCCTGATTTTAGTTGGATTGCTTCAAGTTTCTCTTCATTTAGTTTGATATTGGCTACTGGTTTTCTGTATATTGCTTTTACTATGTTTAAGTATGGGCCTTGAATTCCTGATCTTTCCAAGACTTTTATCATGAAGGGATGTTGAACTTTGTCAAATGCTTTCTCAGCATCTAATGAGATGATCGTATGATTTTTTTCATTGAGTTTGTTTATATAGTGAATTACATTGATGGATTTCCAAATACTGAGCCATCCCTGCATCCCTCAGATGAGCCTACTTGATCATGATGGATGATCATTTTGATGTGTTCCTGGATTTGGTTTGCAAGAATTTTATTGAGTATTTTTGCATTGCTATTCATAAGGGAAATTGGTCTGAAGTTTTCTTTCTTTGTTAGGTCTTTGTATGGTTTAGATATAAGAGCAATTGTGGCTTCATGGAACGAATGGGTAGAGTACTGTCTGTTTCTATTTTGTGGAATAGTTTGAGGAGTATTGGTATTAGGTCTTCTTTGAAGGTCTGGTAAAACTCTACGCTAAACCCATCTGGTCCTGGGCTTTTTTTGGTTGAGAGACTATTAATAAATGTTTCTATTTCATTGGCAGATATGGGACTATTTTAGATTGTTGATCTGATCTTGATTTAACTTTGGTACCTGGTATCAAAGATTGGAATACACAAAGTACAAACCACAAACCATAAGAAACTCAAGAAGAAGGAAGACCAAAGTGAGGATACTTAGTTCCTTTTAAAAGGGTGAACAAAACACTGTGGAAGGAATTGTAGAGGCTAACAATGGAGCAGAGACTAAAGGAAAGACAATTCAGAGATTGCTTCACCTGGGAATCCTTCCCATATTCAGTCATCAAATCTAGACACTATTGTGGATGCCAACAAGTAGTAGGTGACAGGAGCCTGAGGTAGCTGTCTCCTGAGAGGCTCTGACAGTACCCAACTAATACAGAAGTAGAGGCTCATAGCCATCCATTGAACTTAGTACAGGGTCCCCAATGAAGGAGCTAGAGAAAGGACCCAAGGAGCTGAAGAGTTTGCAGCCCCTTAGGAGGAACAACAATATGAACTAACTAGTACCCTCAGAGCTCTTAGGGACTAAAACTCCAACCAAAGAGTACACACTGGGGGACTCATGGCTCCAACAGCATGTGCATAACAGAGGATGGTCAAGCGGGTCATCAATGGGAGGAGAGGACCTTGGCCCTGTGAAGGTTCTATGTTCCAATGTAGGGGAATGCCAGGGCTAGTAAACAGGAGGGGGGGG
>JADRCC010178099.1:845-13287 GCA_019843855.1 Hylomyscus alleni | reverse complement strand
ATACCTTTAAGCCACCCAAAATATCAGGCAATTTTATTGTGGCTTAGCTAGGGATAAGTTCTAACAAAGGCTACGTTTTTCTTCTATTCAGCATTAATTTTTGCTTATTAAGAAAATAGAACTAAAACATGCTCTTGAATGATTTTTGGAATGGAAGGGCTTTGCAATAAAGACAGATTCTGAACAACATATTCAAAAATTCGTGTAGACAAAAAGCCAAGATCATTTAAACAAAAGAGCATTAGTTGTCAGCACATGACAATTAGGAGTGCTTTCTCTACCTTTCTGCATCATACAACATCGAGTATGGTGTTAATACATTTACAGGGTATGATCCCTTCGTGGGACATACACTAAAACTTACTAAGATGGCATAAATTCTTTGATTTTTCTGCAGGGATTCCAACTACAATCTCCTAAAAGCAGAAACAGCATTTGGGGTTTTACCTGTGTTTGAAGAAGAGACTCACATTTTCCAGAAAGACATTTGATGTTTGTGTTTTCTTTCTTTCAAAATAAGCTTTGTGGTATGTATGTTGACCTGTAAGTGCTTAAAGAAAAGAATTTTAAATCGTGGGAATAAGTCTTTGAAATCAAACTTTAATCTGATGTTCTGTGTAAAAGACTTTAAAAGTCATACAGTTGCACGAGTAGTTTATGCACTGTTTACTCACAAGGAAAAAAAAAACGGAAAACATTGTGCCAAACTACAAATAAGTAACTGTACTGTATATAGTTTTACTTCTATATCAACATTTGGTTGTGAGTATTTGGGGGACTTGTCCCTGTTAATTTACTAGAAACATTCCAGTGATTCTTGCTATTAACCACCCCCACTTTTGTGGATAGCACCTATAGATCACAGTGGAAAAATATGTTGTGTTATACAGTTTACCAAAAGGATAATGTTTGAATTGTGCCAACTTTTCTTACTTCATCTCACAGATTCACCCCACAGTTTAAAGCTCATTCATGATTATTAAATATATATATATACACACAACACACATCCATCCATATATTCTTTTAATATTTTAAACTCTACTATCCTGTGTGGAGATAGGAACAGTTAAACAAGGCACAATAAAGATGTGTTTGTTTCATCATCTAAGGATTAAAATGTTGGAAAGCTTAGGTCACAACAGCTAAGTCCATCAGGGACAGAGTATACACATTTACAGAACCTTGCACAAGGAAATAAAACAGCTGCTTTGAAAGTTTGTTTTCCAAAGCAAAATCTGTAACGGAAAAGAATTTAAAGTGCAAAGTTATATTGCTGATACTTTATATCTCAGTTTTATATATTTTATAATAGCCTGGGATAAATTATAAAATAGCTATAAAATTGACACTAATAATAAATGAAATACATAGATTGCTTTTATTTAAATAGTTTCCTAAATGTTTTATTCCAGTTTTGTCAAAAGTGCACTCACAACATGGCTTTAGTGTTCTTTAACTGTTGATCTTGCAATGCCAGTGTCATTTTTAAAAATGGCATCTCAGATTGACAAAATCTTTCTTCCTATGATTAAATACATATATTACCAGCTGAACAATGTGTGGAAACAACTAATTTAGGCCATCTACATATAGTCTGAGGATGACTACTCTTTTGATATCACAACACTAAACATAAATCTCAATTTTTAATTACTTTTTAAATTCATATTTTTGGTTCAACCCTCCCTTCCACTACTTAAAAAAACTTCACAGTTTCAACATTCCTCACTACTAGCCTTTTCTTCCCCTTTCTTCACCACTTGACTTATACCATTTGATCTCTTTTCCTTGCACAGTTAAGGCCTATGTGCCTGATGACTGATGCATTGTGGCACAGATGAGATAATGGATGTGAAAGCGCTTTGTAGATCATAAAGTGCTATACCAATATAGGGGACTAATATTATTAATGTTGTTGGTTGTTGTTGTTGTTACTATTCTTACTAATATTGTTACTAACCTATTAACTTGTGAATATAGAGGCTGGGGTGGGAGGGAGGAGGATAAGGGGGTGGGAGAAAGGGGGACTTAACAAAACAGGGAAGATGTTTCAAAAGACATTTTTCAATAAAATATGAGCAACCTGCCTAGTCATTGACACCTAAATACATTCACAGACAGAGAAGCAATGTTTTCCAGTAGTCAGAGAGAAATGGAAGGGAGTTGATCATGTATATAAACATACGCATTGCCCAGTCCACGATTCCTTTCACCAGCTTACTCTACTACTTACAGCTAGGTAGGAAAATGAACAAGCCCATGATCTAGATTGTGTGTGTTCTCAGCATCGGTCTCTTTTGTCTGTGGGGATGAGTAGGTGAGGAGAAGTCTGTGAGGAGAGTTCAGGCACCTTCCTAGGCTTTGACACTGTGTTCAGTGAGCCCTGGAAAATGATTTAGTGGAAAGACACCATCTGAAACAAGTCTCTTACCCTACAGTGGCCATCCAAAAGAGAAAATAATCAAACTAGAACACTTTCCTTTGTTTCTTGATACTCTGATAGCTAGCTGTTTGTATTAAATGTGATGGCTACTTCCTAGGAACTGGTCTTGTTCAGTTTTGGTTTTTTGTCTTGTTTTGCAGCTGAATTTTTGCTTAGAATCACCAACTCAGCCTGTATTGTGATCCCCAAGACTCCAGACCTCAAAGTCATCTTGCTTGGTTTTAGGAATGGAGTGCTTTTCTATGTAACCAAAAACTGGAAATTAAAGAAGAAATAAAGAAAATGTTCTATGAGTATAATGTGTTTTTATAAAAGTAAATATGGGAGCCATTATCCCAGATTTTTTTTAAAGCATCATGATGTTCAGCTTTGGAGAATGGGGCAAGAATGGGGTAGGATAGCTTGAAACTGTTTCCAACAGTTTCATTGTCAGAACTTTATCATCAGTCCTTCGGAGTGGATACTCTTTCAGTTGCTCCTATGGAGCCCACTAGGGGCCAATTTTAGGGCATAGTTCATATCTTTCTCCAAAGAGAACTGCCATTTTAAAGCACCTTTTTATCGGCCTGCCATGCATTGTGTGTTTTTAAAATATAAACTAGTGACTTGTAACCAGTCATTTTGTATTGAAACATAACAAGAAAGTGAATGTGGGGAGTGAGCAATAGACCAAGGCAGAGATGCTTATTGTACACTATGCTCTGCGTTGTTGAGCACTTTGCATTCTGTTGGTCCTGCCTCTGCTTTCAGAATTATTTTCCTTTCTGTCACAACATAGTAGGCCAAACTTACTGGAGATCTCTTATTCAACCAGCTGCCTTAGTGGAGTGAGGACTAATGTATGAAAATAGTGTTTTGCCCTATCACTGATTTCTTCAACTCAAAGACCCTGGGTTTTCCTTGGTCTGCAATTTCTGACTACTCCCTTCTAACCTCTCCTTTCTGAGAAGCTGTATCCTATTAATGCCTCCTCACTGGAGTCTCATTTAATCTTTACTTTCCTGGAAATTATATCCTCCCTTGTTCTTCTTTCTTGACTTTTATCAGTCCTAGAATTTTTCTTCTTGTATAGTATTCTATTCAATATCCCAAACTGTCAAAGTCTAAGAACTTCAGCTAGAGGCTTTCCTTTTGGAAGTTTAGAGGACTACTTTCCCAGTCTTATTCACTCCAAATACAAACGCATGAGCACATACACACATACCATTGAGAAAAGATGGAAATTGCTTTCTCTTGAAGAGGTGTGATCTTCAGTAAGGTCCAGTAAGGTCCAATCTCTTCTTGTGGTCAGGTGCTGTACTACATGGAGCAGGGTGCAGATACAAGGGCCCCAGCCAAGGATCTTCAATACTTTGAGAGTTGCGTTGGGACTAGAGTAACTAGCTTGAGCCTGTGCCATCCTCTATGCCTCTCCAGTGTCTCAGATATCAGCTGCTCCACACATGCTGCTCCCCCACAGCTTTCCCTACTGACTTCTTGCTGCTCTGTGCAATTATGTGTTAAGGCCTTATCTTTTCCTAAATCTTTTTCAAACTTTCTGCACTACTTCATTCATCACTTCTTTAGCCATCTCTCTGAAGTCCTTGGTGCTAGGTGGGCTTTTGTGACAAAAAAAATTTCACCTTCTCTGACTCTTTTCTTTGCTGGGAAGAATCGTTGGGGGGTGGGGAACACAAAGGAGGGTATGTGTGTGTGTGTAAGAGAGAAGCATAAAGGATGCTTCAAATGCTGTAATCAACTCTCATCCTGTGTTATTTCACGTGAGGTCTTGCAGTTCTAGTGAATTTCCATTTTAGTGGGTTTTAAATAGTGTTTACTGCATAAAGGAGAAAAGCATATCCATGGACCTCTTTGCCTTGCTCTTACCAAACTGAACTAGTGTTTTGGAGATCTACAATATATAGATGCACTTAGAACAGTTCTGAGAAATGAGGAGAGTTAGAGTTGGATTTCTATGCTGAAGAGGTAAATGGAACACTAGCTAGTCCTAGCTGTTGCTAGAACTAGAAATGTTTGTTTTCTCCTGCTTGACTGAAAGGTTGTCAAATTTAAAGAGTTTTCATTTTCATTTAGGATTTTTTTTAATGCTGCCAATCATAACAGAAATATCTCCTTTTGTAAAATAAAACTAATGCAAGTTTTGTTTTCTAATCATAAAATTCTCTAAGCCAATATTATGTTTAGAAGGATTAGTACCAAATTCAAACATTTTCATGACAAATAGAGATCTTGTCAACACAATGTAGGCCAGGGATTTTATAGAGATTTCTCAAAGACCCAAGTAAAAGATAGAAATTAGTTGGGATGTTTAGTTTGAGAAACACTGCCATCAGCTTGAGAGTCCTCAGCCAGCATGGAGTTATTTTGGTAACTATGCAGGCTACCCTTTAAGACACAGTTTTCACTCAATATTAAACAGTAGCTACAGTCATGATGCAGAGATCCCATTGCAGCTATATGATACTTGAGATGTACTCTTGGTTTGAGAATCATAGCTAAATGATAAAACACTGGGGAAGGACACTATAAGAGAGTGGCTTAGTACAAAGTTTTAAAGAATGAATGAGGCTTTTAAAAATCAGTGTTTGGGTAAATCAATACTAAAGACACTAAAGAAACACTCACCCATACGATATGAAAAGGATGTCTGTGTATCCAACAAGCTCAGGGCTCTCTGGGCCCACTGAAAATGAAGAGAGGTAACCAGGCATAGTGGCTCATGCCTGTAATCCTAAGCGGGATGGTTGAGAGTTCCAGACCAGTCTGGTCTATAGTGTGAAACCCAGTCTGAAAAATAAAAATATAAAAGAAAGAAGGAGAATGAGAAAGGAAGGAAGAAACAAACAAACAAATGAAAGAACCAAGGAATGAAGGAAGGGAGGGAGGGAGGAAGGAACGAATGAGTGAACAAATGAACAAACGAAAGAACCAAGGAAGGAAGGGAGGGAGAGAGGGAGGAAGGAGATACTGAAATCATTCTGCCTCTTTGAGATATGCCTAGTTTTACAGCACAAAGGAAAAAGGCTTGAATGAAAACTAAAAGGGCCCTTTTGTTTTTCACTCCCAGGGAGGTAGAGCGCTTCAGAGTCTCCACTGGGATAGCTGTAGCACTGACTGGAGTTTGCTGCCTACAGAGTTTTGAATGTACTTACTAGACTTTAGTTTCCACAGAACTGAATGCACCTCTTCAGTAAGTGAAATGCTTTATGGTGCTAAAGAAAATGATTATCCCCATTTTTCTTCTTCGCCAAGCCCCTTAAGCATTTAAGAAAAGTTAAAGTAAAAGCATTTAGAGACCCTTTTTATGAATGTAACCTGTTTCTGTTTGACACATGACACTGCAACTTTCAAGTTAGGAAATTATTTGCCTTTTTCTTTTAGAATTAAGCTTTATAAATAATCTGTAGAGTCAATTGAAGTATAAAGCTTAAGGATCACTCTTAAGACGCCTACAAAATCTTGTATATTTTTAAGTGTGCCAATTTGTAACATATTTTGTAAGTGTATATTTTTCTTAGAAAAGTGCTGTGAAGTGTCTGTATGTGAGAGTTTTCCTTTTTCTGCACCACTATGTGCTAATAAAAGGATATTTACTTCAAAGTTTCTGGTTTTTAGAAACCACAATACAAAGAAAAAACACTTTTGTTGGGAATTTTGTAACAGAAAATATGTTGTGAAAGAGTGTAGTGATCTTGTGAAAAGAAAATGAACATTTGTGAGCTTCTTGCTGTTTTATAGAATTTCTTGTAAATTATTCTTGTAACACCTCTGGTTTTGTTGTTCTTGTTGAAAAAAGTTTTAAATATTTGTGACTGAATGTATGGTGAAACTGTCATAATGTTACCTAGCTGAGTTTTGTTATTGTTTATGGAATAAATAAAAGAAAAGTTTAAAATACTGCTTTAGAATCATATGTAACAGAATGAAAGACATTTCTAATTGAATTTATATCTTAAATAAACAGTTCTTCGATGTCTAGAGCAGTGTTTCTCAAACTGTCTCTAGTGGGAGAGCAGTTTTTCTTACAATCCATCTCAGAATGTTATTTAAAAAATTTAAATGAATTTCTGAAAAAGTAAAATGAAAAATAGGCAAAATAAGAAGCCCAGGTGTATTTGTATTTAGATCAAGGTATAAAGCTACCTTTCAAAAACAGCATAGAGAAAAGGAAAAGAATTGCCAGAAGTCATATCCTGTTGGAGAACAAATGCACAAATCAATGTCAAGTTGCCATAGCACTGAAACACACTAACACTTGAGTAAGACCAACAACGTTACCATCGTGTGGGAACTTGTTAGAGATGCTGGATGCCAGGCTCTGTGCCAATTCTGAATCAGAATATGGATTTCAACAAAATCCCTAAGTGATGTATATGATTGGAAATGTTTGAGAAGCACTGGGCTAGAATTTTGTGTGCCCCTCAAATTTGGGAATTATTCTCTAGTTTGTTCCTTCTTCAAATAATGTTAAAATGAATGATATTCTTCATTTGTGGTCCAGATGGAGTCTGCAGAGAAACATTCCTCTCAAGATGTAAAAGCTGTTTGTTGAAAGTAATAAATGCTGATTTGCCTGGTACCCAAGAATGTCAGATTTTCCATAATTCCCTACACTCCACATTATGCTATTTACTGTTCAGCCATGGTCCCTAATTGTTTTAATCAGGACTTCCTAGCTTCTGTCCCACTACAATATTCCCAGTATGTTGATGCTTGCTGTGTCTAGCAAAAAAAATTAGTCGTTTATGTCCTCAGACATTTGAACTGCTCATCAGAGTCTAGAGTTCTGGCTAACCACAAGTCATTGTGGCACACAAAAGCCAATAACCACTTCCTCTGTTTTGAATATCATTACTCAAAGAAGCTGAAAAATGTTTATGAATGAATGCCTCTCTTCTCTCTCTGAACAGATCCATCTTCAGTACTCTGGCTATACTTTGACTTTCCACAAATGGCTCCCAAGTTCCTGCATATACATTTCCAGTTATAGACCAGCCACCTACTTCAACATTCTGCAACATCTTCAGACAGAATTATTCAATATTATTTTATGATCTTTTTACCATCTGAGTGTGCCTTATCACAGTAAATTAGTCTTGCCATCCACCTAGTAACCCATGTCAGCATCTCTTCACCTCTGACCTCATGCCCATCTGATTACTTTAAATACTTGTACCTTTCAAAGTCCATTGCCACTACTTTAATTAAGCTTTTAATGGTATTTTACCCGTGCTATTTCATTATTGTCTTAATTTAGTGAGTTTCAGTTGGATTTTATATCTAGAAATTTTGTAGAATTACAGAAAATTTAACTTGCTAAGTAAAAATATTGAAGAATTAAACTCTTCACTATTAGTTCAGAGATTATTTTATCATCAAAAGATGATGAGGCAGTCTCTATTTCAAACACATTGATTGCTTTTTTTTCTCTTTAGTGTGTGCCATGGGAGACTGAAACCAGGGTTCCAGTCGTTTCAGTCCATGGTCACTTGCTCCTATTGCTGGTACAGTTTGTTTTGGCTTCTTTTGTTGTTGTTTTGTTCTTTTTTTTTTTTTTCAGAACATCTTTATGGAGAGGGTATGGCAGAACAATATTGCTCACCTCATAGCAGCCAAGAAACAGAGATACAGAATCACCTGAACATTTTTATCGTTCTTGGGTACACTCTCCTGATAACCTACTTCCTCCAAATAAGCTCTACCTCCTAGTTTCTACAACCTCCCAATAATATCATGGGAAGAAATCACCAATGGACGCATCCACTGATGAAATATCATGATCTAGTGACTTCTCAAAAGTCTTTAATACATGAGCCTTTGGATAATTCAGATTAGACCACAGCAGGTTATTATGGTACTGTTTCTAATAGTTTTACATTTGAAAATAATTGAGAGTGTAGTTATTAAACCTTTCAGGCTACAATCACCTTGATATCTAATTATGTCAGTGAGTCTTATCCACAAAATTTAATGTACTCAGAATTTGATAGAATTTCAGAGGTTTTGCAGATTTTTAATTACTATAGTGAGTGGGAGCATAAATCCTATAAACCATTTTCCTCACTTAAATTCTACAATGATACAAGACAATAACTATCATTATTATTATTTCCTACTATGTGACAGCTACTGTATATGAATAACAATTTCTCAAAACCATGCAAAGGTATTTTCTCTATCTTACATATAAGAAAATTAGGACAGAGGATTACAGTTCACTTCCTCAAGATGACCTGATAACCTTCAAAGAACCCTATGCAAGTTGGTAAAGTCCTTTGTGTCTGTCCTTTTTTTAAGCCCAGGTTTCTAAATCAAGATACTTATTTCTAGAAAAAAAAATCCTATGTACAACACATTACAAATATGATAAATATTAATTCTGACATTCATTATATGAAATAAGTAACTGGCTTTGTGGTGGTTGTTGTGTTAAATTTTATGAAAATGAGTAATTTAAGTGTAAAGTGCCTATTTTTCTCTAATAGTCCACAAGTAAAATAGACAGGCTCAATTTAATAGTTTAAATGGAGAAATACCCAATGGTCAGATTGTTGATGGGTTTTATTTCAGTTGTTTGGCAGTTCTATTTTATTATTTATGTGTTTGAGTGTTCTGCTCAAATGTAAGGGTGTACACCACATGTGTACCTGGTTCCCATGGAGACCACAGGTGGTTTTGAGTCCCCTGAAACTGGAGATATGAATGCTTGTGTTATGTGTCAAAATTCAGGAGCTAACACCAAGATGTTGCAAGGTAAAATTTTTATTTTTTACGGTCATGGCAAACTTATAGAAGGCCTTTTTCTAATGAGTAGGCAAGTGGTTATAAAAGTGGAATTTGCATTGTTTTTATGATCATGGGAAAAATACATGTTGTGGGCTTATGATTAGACAGTTCCAGTAACATACAATGCAACAATGGAATCAGTTTGTGACATGTGAATCACAACATTGTTGAGGAAGAATACATCAAAAAATAAAGTTGATTTTTAATGGAGGACATGATCTGAGAGGAGAAAAACACCATTAGGAACAACATAGGAATAAATCAGAGTCTAACATTGTTTGACTAAAAAAGAAAAAAAAAATGGCATCAGCCTTAATACTTGTGAACCTCATGTAAGTGCTGGGACCCAAACTTGGATCCCCTGTAAGAGCAGTAAATTCTCTTAAGTGCTGGGTCATAGCTTCAGCCCTTGTTTTAATTGTTTTAGCTTTTAAAATATTTTGTTTATTTAGATTTGTTTTATGCATATGAGTGCTTTTGCCTGTATTTATGTATGTGCACCATTTGGGTGCCTGATATAGGTGGGGGTCAGAAAAGGGCATTGGAAACCCTGGAATTGGAGTTACGAGTATTTATAAGCTACCACATGAGTGTAGGAACAAAACCAAGGTCCTTTAGAAGAGCAACCAGTGCTCTTAAATATGAAGCCATCCAGCCCCATTTTTACAGTTTTTCTTTTGAGAACTACATACACAAGCACTACATCTATATCATTCCTGCCCTTCCTTTTCCCCTCCAACTCTTCCCATATTCACCATCTCAAATTTATGATCTCTTCTTTATTATTACTGATCTATATATATATATATATATATATATATATATATATATGCATACATATGTATATAACCTACTGACTCTAGTGGGCATTTGCCCCTGAATTATCTTCCTCTCAGCAGCCATTGACCACCTGTGGCTCTTCATCTAGGAATGGGACCATGTCAACTTTCCCTATTCTCATTGACATGTCAACTGGTATTACCATTATGCTAGCCTTGTTCAGGAAACCATGTTGTTGAGAGTTCATAGGTGTACTTTCCCCTGTCATATCTATGGGTCATGATCTACTAATGGTTGTCCTGGTCCTCTGTCTCTTAACAATCTTTTTGTCCCCTCTTCCCTGATTTGCACCAAACCTTAATGGTAGGAGTTGCATCGCGGATGTATCAATTGTGGCTGGGCATCCTGCAGTCACTGATTCGCTTTCTTCTTTTTTCCTTTTTTTTTTTTTTAACCATTTGTGGATCTGTGTAATAGTCTCCATCTGATACAAAAGGAGCTTTTTTGATAAGGTAGTAGAGCTATACCTATCTGCAGCTATAAAGATAATTATTTAGAAAGTAGAAATCGTATCAGTTTAGGAAACTGATGGTATAGTAAGGCCTATGACCAAACCCTAGTTGGCTAGGTTTATAGCATCAGACAATTCCCTCCTGATGATCAGGCCTTTAGTCCAATTAGGTAGATATTTGTTTACCCCCAAATAAAAGTGATACTATTGCATTAGTAAGGCTATCTTGTCAGTTTATTAATTGTTGTGGCTCGTGGGCTTTTCAGCTACGTTAGGTTGCTGATTGCTCCCCTCCTTTTGGCAGCCTGCATTGTACCCTCCCATACTATGAGAGCCATTCGTTAGGTAAAGGGCTTCCAAGCCACTTCCAACTCTGTTCCTCCAACCCCTGTGTCCAAAGGGTGTCTTCAGTAATATGTCCTTACCTTTAGCCTCTGGGAAGAATCCAAAGGCAACAGCAATAGCCTATATTGTTAGCAGGGTCTTGGACTCCCCTGACCAACAATTTGAGAGGAAGATTTTCATGCCTATTGCTGGGATTTTCATAAAGAATAATTTATAGCTTTGAAGGGAACATCATTACCCCCACGTGATATAGTTATTCACACTGGATATGTGTGTTATTATTTAAATTTGATAAAATTAGGTAATGTGATTCCCTTTATCTTTTTCAAACATCCTTAGTGTTATCTGTCCTCCCCACTGTAGTTCCTTCCCTCCCTTCTTGCCAGTTAAAGACCCCTCCTTTCCTCTTCATATCACTTTACCCTTCTATCCTCCTCTCTAATGCTCCTCTTCTACCCCTTGGTCACTTTTTACTTTCCTGGTTTCTGTGGTTACTCCAGGTTATATACTCACATCTAAGGATTTTGAAACAGGACCACAAAAAGGAACATATGATGTTTGACTCTCTGAGTCTGTGTTACTTCACTGAGTATGATATGTTCTATTTCCATCCATTTACCTGAAAAGTTGATGATTTCATATCTTTCTTTACAATTGAGTAGAATTCCATTGTGTATAGGTAACACATTTTCATTATCCATTCATTGGTTGACGGGCATTTAGGTTGTTTTCATTCCCTGGCTTCTGTGAATAGGGCAGTGATGAGCACAGCTGAGCAAGTGTCTGGGGAGTAGGATGTAGTATAGATGAGTCATAGATTAATTTTTAGATTAGTTTAGTTTAGTTTCATATAATTTATTTCTCTTATGATCCCCTAGTCACAAGAAATAGTCAACCAACATCTCAGTCTCACCAAACTAGAAATGTTTCTTTGAAATCAAGGGTTTTGATGGTGAAGAGCATTTTTGCATTCTTTGTTCATATTAATTCTTCCCTAATAACAGCCAAAATTATTTTTAGCTTTTTGACAATTCTCCACACTCATTTCCAGAGTATCTGTACAAGTTTGCAGTCATAGCAAAAATGGATGAGAATTCCTCTCTGCTCACATTTTCACTGACATTTGTTTTTATTTTTACATGTTCAAGCATGTACATGTTTTTCTGGATATGCATCATATATGCCCAGGTACCTGAGGAGACAATAAGGTGTCGGATTCCCTGAAACTGGAGTTACAGGCAGCTGTGCATTGCTCAGTGTGGGTGCTTATAGGTAATCAGGTCCCTCACTGAACCATATCTTCATCTCTAGCTAGGTTTTGTTTTGTGATGAGCCTCCTTATGTAGCCTGAGGCACTAAACTGGAACTCCTCCTGCCTCGGTCTCTAAAGTACTGAGATTATAGCTATGCACCATAGCACCCATCTGTCAGTAACAGGTTAAAATAGCAATCACATATAAAGTGAAATTGCTACTGTCCATCAGAATATAGAATGGAAAAATCACTATCCACTGTAATAGCAGAATCAAATGTCACCAAATGTCACTCCCAAATATCTTGTGAGACATTCTCAT
>JADRCC010178085.1:1920-23303 GCA_019843855.1 Hylomyscus alleni | reverse complement strand
ATCACATGAAGTTTGGAAGGAATCGGGATGGGGAGGCTAGGAGAGAAATTGGAAGGGAGGAAATTAGGAACGCTTTCATAAAAAGAAGATACATTATATGCATTATGAAATTCTCATATAAAAATTTTAATTATATCAGGAGCTGGGGATATGAGCCAATGGTAGTGTCGGCCTACTTTGCAAAAGCCCTGGATTTTATCCCTAACTGTACAACCAAAGTCAGCACTAAACATGCTCAGCTGTGTTCTTACTACTTTCCCTAAATAGTACAATGTGACTATTTGCTTATTTATGTTGACTTAGGTATTATTAATAGTGTAAAGCATGTGAGAGGACTGTGTATTTTATAGGCAAATACAATGCTATCTTACATAAAGAAACTGATGGCTGATTTGTCTCTTTCTCAAACTGTTTCCTGTGCCCTGGACTACTCATTGCTCAACCCTACCTGCCCTCGGAGGTTGGCTCCAAGTCAAAGACACAGACTCTGGGAGCAGATGAGAAACACGACGGCAAGTTCATCTGAATGTTACTGCAAGCTTCTTTAGTACCCTCCACCCGTGCCCCATTGGACCCAAGAAAGCATCTCTTCTAAACAGCAGTTTCCGATTGGCTGGCATTGTCTACATCAGCAATCCTTGGTCTTTCATGCAGTCCTCACTTAGGTCCTCCTGCAGGAAATGCCTTTGCTGCTACATGGTCCTGATGTTTATTTAGAGGTGGCCGCTGCCATTCGTCCTACATCAAACTTATCTGTTCTTCTGGTTAAAGCATCATTTTCTTCAACAGTTTATTTAGCTCTCTCGACAAACTCTTAAAAGCAAATGACATGCTCATGTCTTCACTGTGCCATTTATTATAGTAACTGTGGGCACCAAATAAGAAAGGAGCAGAGGAACGAGTCCCTAAGTAAGGATGGGGTCACCAGGGGTGGACCTCTGCACAGGGGGTTTCAGGAACCCTGATTTAGTTTAAAGCAATTAATATTTCTAAATATGGGCTCATTCTTAAGGAGCCATTAGTCAGCTAATGCTTTCCAGGGGAGTTTCCGTCGGAAAACATCACAAATCAACTGTAAACTCTACACACTGTCCCCGACTTCCAGGGACAATAGTCTCCCATCAAAAATGGAGCATGACTGTGTACCCTTCGGTTCACACAGGAACATGAGTGTTTAGTGGTGGCTCTCCTATTAGCACACAGTGAGTCATGGACTACGAATAATTTCAAACTGCTACCTAACTAAAATGTTTACACAATTTGGCTGCACTTTCCCTGTCTGCTTTTAAGATTGTAATGAAGACTGACTTCAAAATCCCCTTAGTCTTTTGAAGTTGGTTGATGGTAGAGCAACTGCCACGCTCAGGACCCTGGGATAAGAACCTAACACTGAACAAGAAAAAGCAACAGCTGGGCAGTGGTGGCGCACGCCTTTAATCCTGGCACATAGGAGGCAGAGGTAGGTGGATTTCTGAGTTCAAGGCCAGCTTGGTCTACAGAGTGAGTTCCAGGCCGGGCGGTGGTGGCGCACGCCTTTAATCCCAGCACTTGGGAGGCAGAGGCAGGCGGATTTCTGAGTTCGAGGCCAGCCTGGTCTACAGAGTGAGTTCCAGGACAGCCAAGGCTACACAGAGAAACCCTGTCTCGAAAAAACAAAAAAAAACAAAAAACAAACAAACAAACAAAAAAACAGAGTGAGTTCCAGGACAGCCAGGGATACACAGAGAAACCCTGTCTTGAAAAACAAAACAAAACAAAAAACCAAACCAAACAACAACAACAACAACAAAACCCTAACGTGAACTACATTAGGGAACTTCCTACTCTCAAGAGTAACATTCCAAGGAAAGTGCTCCCAGTGTAGGGGATTTTTCTTCAGCCATTAGAAAGTTAATTTTCTAATTATTACTATCTTCAGGGTATTGGGCATAATGCATCACACAAATTAATATTATTATTTCTATAAGTCATGATCAGTTTTGTGTTTTTTTTAAATAAATAAGGTCGGTTCCCTTGTACTTTACATCTTATACGGCATGAGGGCATAATTTCATGGGGCAGAGAAGGAAGACAGTCCTTTGAGCCAGTGCAGTGAGAGAAGGGATGGGGAAGGCTAGACTTGAGCTCGCCTCGAAGTAGGAGCAGCTAGGGCAAGGTTTACTCAGACTGAGGGATGGAGAAAAGGTCTGTGGGAAGGAAACTCCCAAAGTTCACAAAGGAGGAAGTGTCGCTGAGTGACGAGAAGGGAACACGTAGAACTTGGATTCAGAGAGAAGCAGCCCAGGAAAGTTTTTGTTACCTTAGTATGTCACACACCCAGTACCCAATTCAATTCACATTTGCCAAATGACAGAGAGAATCCCCAAGTACAGACACAAGAATTCGAGACTTTATCCCACCAGCAACGAGACCAACCTCAAACCAACCTCAAACGTCTGGTTAGCGGCACAGTTGGCAGCTTCAGCTGTGCACACAGAGACTAAGCACTATTCTACTGCTCATAGTTCTTACAAAGAACAAAGAAGCAGCCCACAGGGATTAAGGAAACCCGCTAACTTTCCAAAGCCCAGAGACGTCAGCTTTCCTCCGTTCCATTCCTCATTTCCCTTCCTCTTTTTTTTTTTTTTTTTTTTTTTTTTAAACTGCAGGATTTCCGTTTTAAAAGGGGCAGCAGGGCATGAGCCTGGGCTCTCCCCTCCTGCCATTTGTCTGAGAAACTCCCCCTGCCAAGCAGGCCTTCCTTAAAGTATGTATCTGAGACTCAGTTGTGGCGTGAGTGAAAGGGTGTCAGATGAACTGGCCATTTCAGCTACATACCACTGAGCTGGGCAGAGTGTAAGGGAAGCTAGGTTAGGCAGGAAGCTTTTCTTTTCTGTAGAAGTTCTAGGTAAGAGACTGGCAACACTGTTAGAATCAATACTGCCTGCCTGCATGGATGGTTTCCAAGACTAGAAATTAAATATGCTTTCTCTTTCTCTTACCGGTGATTCATGGTGCAACCTTAATAGCTTTTCCCTAAAGATAATGAATTTTGAATAGAAACACCACTCAAAAAAGACTAATTATCCACAACCATAAAATGGATAATTCATTTAAATCCAATTCTGTAAAACAATAACTCCGATTTGTTGCAACAGGAATGCAACCTCTTGGCAAGTTAGCTATATTCTGCACTCTAACTTTTCCCCAATACTTCTTTCCTTCTCTCTTCCAGAATACAGGACTTTATTGCTTCATAAATCAAAGAGGAAAGTTCCCGATGCTTAATTGTGTTATTAAAGAGCGTTCTAAATTAAAAATATAAAGTAAGAAAAATGGGCTGTCGTTGTCAAAAAGCATTGCTTTGGAAGGAGTGGTGGCTGTTCCCAGTTGTCAACTTAACTGTATCTGGAATGAGCAACAGCCCAGAAACAGAAGGCACACTTGTGATTCCGACCTTGAGAATCTGGAAGACACAGGCTTTTTTTTTTTTTTTTAAAATGACAATTTTCTTTTTTTATTAGATATTTTCTTTATTTACATGTCATATGATTTCTCCTTTCCCAATTTCCCCTCCAAAACAAAAACAAAAAACAAGAAAACCCAAAAAACAACAAGAACAAACCCCTGTTGCCTCCTCCCACCCTGCTTGTCACCCCATCCTCTCCCACTCCCTAGCCCTAGCATTCCCCTATAAGGGGATATAGAGGTTTCACAGGGCCAAGGGCCTCTCCTCCCATTGATGATCGATTTTGCAATCCTCTACTATACACATGCTGCCAGAACAATCAGTCCCATCATGTATACTCCTTGGTTGGTGGTTGAGTCCCTGGGAGCTCTGAGGGTACTAGTTAGTTCATATTGTTGTTCGTCCTAAGGGGCTGCAAACCCTTCAGCTCCTTTGGTCATTTCTCTAACTCCTTCATTGGGGACCCTGTGCTTAGTTTAATGGACGGCTGTGAGCCTCTACTTCTGTATTAGTCAGGTACTGTCAGAGCCTCTCAGGACACAGCTATATCAGGCTGGCTTGTCCTTCTTTCAATCTCTGCTCCATAGTTAGTCTCTGCAACTCCTTGCATGGGTATTTTGATCCCCTTTTAAGAAGGAATGAAATGTTCACATTTTGGTCTTCCTTCTTGAGTTTCTTGTGGTTTGTGGGTTGTTCTTCGTGTATTCCGAACTTCTGGGCTAATAATCATTTATCAGAGAATGCATACCATGACACTGGCTTTGATTCGGATTTTGAAGGATAATGCCCTTGAAAAGCTTAGGCCCAGGCAAGGTGATACAAACCCTTAATCCCAGGAGACAGAGACAAGCAGATCAATGAGTTCAAGGCTAGCCTGAGACAGAGCAAGTTCCAAGTAAAGAACAGCTTAGGTCCAGGAGTGGTGGTAAGCACATCTAATCTGGGCCATACCTTCTGCTGGAGGCCTACATAAAGACAATGGGAAAAGAAGGCTCCCTTTATCTTTGCCTGCTCACACTTACTTGCTAACACATGTATTGGAACCTACTCCTTCAGGATTCCAGCTTATACAGAAGGCCTCTGGAAACACCCAGCCTCGTGGGACTGAGCAGTTAGTGACTAGATTGTTGTCCTTCCCCTTCCCAGCTGCCCATCGTTGGGTTAGCTGGACTTTGGACTGTAAGTCATCCCGGTAATTTCCCTTATCTATAGAGACATTCCTTAAGTTCTGTGACTCTAGAGAACCCTCACTAATATAGAAGGCAAATCTTATTGAAAGGGATCTGGGCACGATATAAATCAAGAAGGTGGGCCTGAGAAGCTGAGAGATCTGTTTACCAGGAGAAGACAATTACTACAAGAGTATCACTCAGTGCTCGGAGGTCACTGCAGGCCGTTCGGAGCAGGCAGAATTGTCTAGAGAGTGCTAACCACTGGGGAATTCAGTTACAGAAATCATGTCTCCATATGCAAATATGTCTCTGGAAGGGGGTTTTTAGAATAACGCAATGCACCCCAGTTTGCAATCTCTGTATTTGCATATAACCACGTGCCAGAAGCCTAGGAAATTAAGATAGTGAGTGATCTTGCTGATTGTTTTTAGGTAACCTAACAGGAAAACAATGAGGCTTCTTTTCAGGTTTTCTACGAAACCTACAAAGAAGTGGGTTTGGTTTTGGCAATAGCAAGAGCAGCAAGTCCTTTACGATAAAGATTATTTTTAAATCCCCAATAACAAAATCCCAGTGTCTCAGTTACCTATACACTTCTCATACCAAACAGGGTCAACACAAACGTATCAATTTTGTAAGAAATAGTACTTATCTACACACAAGCACATGTGCACTTTTTATTCTGTACCCAAGTAGGATTGGTAGGATTGCTAGACCCACATAAGGAACTCAAAGGGAGCCACCCTTGGGTGCTAACAGGAGAAGAAGCCACCATCAGCATCAGCATGCCAGCCTGAAATTCAGAGTCTAAGTAACATCAGTGGAGCGATGTGGCACACGCCTTTAATCTCAGCACTCATAAGGGAGAAGCAGGAGGATCTCTGAGTCTGAGGCCAGCCTGGTCTACAGAGCAAGGTCCCATTGTAAGATCCTAGTAAACAGGGACATCTCAGAAAAACATATGGAGGCCAGGAATTTCCTTAGCTCGGGAACTTTGGGAAGGTAGTGGAACTCTCCCGAAGGGAAAGACTAATTAACATTCCTCAGATCACAGGGTGTGAGAACCAACCAGCAGATGGGGACACATTCTGCAGGGTGGACCTTTGCCCACCTTCAGACAAGGGAAGTCCTTGCCACTTCATTTCCTGAATACCAATCAGTTTAAAAAGTCACACTGTTTTGCCAATCACATTGTGTCTAATGGCTGCTGCCCTGAAAATTGTATAAAAGTTCACTGAACAAGCTGTGCGGGGGTCGTCTAAGACAAATTAAAAACACAAACAAACAAACAAACAAAACCCTGGAACAGTTGCCCTGCCTGGGGTGTGTTGCTCAGACTCTGTGATGTTAGGACAAAGAACCTGAGCAAAATAACCTCAAGAGAGAAAACATTTTTGGCTCACAGGCTCAGAGGTTTCAGGCTAGCACAGTAGGGTGGTAGTTCCCAACCTAGGGGTCGTGACCCCTCTGGGGTTGGGTTGCCAGAAACCATAGGAAAGCACAGGGATTTACATTATGGTTTGTAACAGTAGTAAATTTACAGCTATGAAGTAGCAAAGAAAATAATTTTACGGTTGGGGCTCACTGCAACATGAGGGACTGTATTCAAGGACCACGGCATTAGGAAGGCTGAGAACCACTGGGGTAGGGTGGGGTGGGGCCCAGTAGCTTACTTCAAGGCTGCCTAGAAATATAGTGAGAGGCAATGTCTGCCTCCAGCCTTTTATCCTGTGCAGGCCCAGGGTGTGTGGTGGGTGGTACTGTTTACACAATGCGAATCTCCTCTCATAGTTAATGCTCTCCGGAAACACACTTGCAGACAGTCCCAGAGGATCTACTAGTCCCCTCGTCAAGTTGGCAGTCAAGAATGACCGTTAATATGAAGCGTATTTTTAGATGGACAACGAACAAGATCAAAAGTGAATGATGTGAAGCGAGACGTGGAAGAGATGAGAGTGAAATGAGAGAAAAGGAGAGTAAGGGAGGCACGAGTTTACGGGGTTTCTCTGGAGAGACCTAGCTGTCCTAGAACTCGCTCTATAGACCAGGCTGGCCCCAAACTCACAGAGATCCACATGCCTCTACCTCTGGAGTGCTGGAATCGAAGGCGTCTGCCACCACAGCAAAGCCTGGGTGTCCATGGGTGTCAGGGTAAGCTGAAGCACAGAGCAGGGGATGAGGGGATGCCTCAAGGTTGTCTGCAGGACAACTGTCCTGTGTGTCCAAGAAACAAAGAGTCAACATTGAAGAAAGAGGAGAGAGAGGGTTTATGGAGGAGCAGCATGCTTACCCAAGGTGAGATGGAGCTACCACAGGGTTATGACTGAAGTGCATCAGTTGCATGTGTAAAAGGCCTACTGACTGCTGTTTTGAAAAGCGATCGAAAAGGACCAAGGAATCTGATTCAGAAGACAGCCACCTGATCCAGGTAAAATTCTGATGTTGGTTTGGGTGACGGTGGCTGTGGTGGCTGTGGTAAAGGGTTATATTATTAGACAGATCAAAAAGGCAAAGAGCAACGTATCAGTTGCTTGGCGACAGGATGTGGTTTGTGGGGTGGGGGGGGAGAGGAAATTGAGAAGTTACAAAATATTAATCTTTTGGCCTAAATAAATGAAAGATGGGGGTTGCTATTCATTAAAATGGAAATGCTTTGTGGGGGGGGTGGAAGAGATAATTTTTGAGTGTTAAGTTGAAGACGTCTGTCCAGTAGGTGGACAGAAGGGTGGAGCCAACATTTAATAAAGACCCAGGTGAGACAGTTGGGAGTTAGCGACATCTGAATAGACTTTAGTAGAGAATGGGCCATAGATTAAGCCCAGAGGACCATAAACAATAGAGAACCACCTGTAACAAAGGGAGGGAAAGAAGACCAGCATGCAGTTTTAGAGATACAGAGCACTCCGTGGAGAAAGGACAACCCATTGTGTCAAAGAATATGAAGCCTGGGAACCGAGCACTGCATTCTTCCGTGCTAGGGAGGAATGGCAACAGGATCAGTGAGAGATGGAAGCCAACACAGAGAAGATTCAAGAGAGGATAAAGGCAGTGGACCATATACAGCCCTTTAGCGGGAGAAGAGACCAATGGGCTGGTAGCTTCGAGCTCCTGAAGAGGAGAGTACACACAGTGCCTCCTTCTGAAGAGGATAATGTGGAAAGAGGAGGAAAAAGAGAAGTTGGGGGAAGGCAACAGACACTGCCTTCATCATGGTAAATGTCAGCAGAGACGATTCACATCAGAAGTATGGGCCCTTGTTAAGCTGTAATGAAATGGTCCTTCACCTCTGTGATTTTTATCCCCCCAGACTCATAACCTCAGTGTAGCAATGAGAACAGCATCAGATAAATCTCAGTTGAGGACCACTGTACTGGCTGGTTTTGTGTGTCAACCTGAGAGAAGCTGGAGTTATCACAGAGAAAGGAGCCTCCCTTGAGGAAATGCCTCCATGAGATCCAGCTATAAGGCATTTTCTCAATTAGTGATCAATGGAGGAGAGCCCAACCTACTGTGAGTGGTGGCATCCCTGGGCTGGTAGTCCTGAGTGCTATAAATAAACAAGCTGAGGAAGCCACAAGAAGCAAGCCAGTAAGCAGCACCCTCCATGGCCCCTGCATCAGCTCCTGCTTCCTGACCTGCTTGACTTCCAGTCCTGACTTCCTTTGGTGATGAACAGCAATGTGGAAGTGTAAGTTGAATAAACCCTTTCCTCCCCAACTTGCTTCTTAGTCACAATGTTTTGTGCACTAAGCATGTCAAAACTGTCAAGGTCATCCAAAACTAGCCTGAGATGAGACAGTCCAAAGGAGATGGAGATTGTGAAGAAGGATATGTGACATGGTAACTCAGAGTGGGGCCTGGGGTGGAACCCAAAAGACAGATAGGGGTCTGGGAAAAATTAAAGGAATGTGAACAGAATATGGACTTCAGTCAAATGATTACATGTAAGGATTGTAACACACATACTACACTCATGTGGAACGCTAATAATAGGGGCTTCTGGGTCCAGATTGCATGGTAAAATGTCTATGCAGAGGACATGTGGGAACTCTTTATCATCTTCTGTATTTTTACCACACGCATAAAGCTGTTTTTAAATATTTATTTATTTATTTATTTATTTATTTGATGTACATGAGTACACTGTAGCTGCCTTCAGACACACCAGAAGAGGGCATCTGATCCCATTACAGATGGTTGTGAGCTACCATATGGTTGCTGGGAATTGAACTCAGGACCTCTGGAAGAGCAGTCAGTGCTCTTCTCCGCTGAGCCATCTCTCCAGCCCGACATAAAGCTGTTTTAAGAGGTAAAACCATTCAACTTTTGAAACTAAAAGGAGAGGGAAAGATGAGTTCAGAAATGTGACCATCTCACCAGGGTCTCTGCCGGTCACTAAATTACCTCAAGGCAAGTCATTTAGACTCCCTAGCAATCCACATTTTCTGTCAATAAAATGGGAATAGGGATCTACATTTTTACAGTACGTATAGGAGACAGTCTATGTAAAGTACTTAATACAGGGCCAAGCAACAGCAAATACCTGAAAGTGGTAGCTGTTAGAATCACTATTCTTATTGAAGAGCTTTATTAGATATTCAAATGCTGGGTTTATTTATTCAAATGTGATTTGTTTATTTATTTTTAAGTGACTATTTTGCATAGACTACTTACTTTTTAAGTATTTTTATAATATTAACTATGAACATATTGGGGGGGGTTATGTACACACCAGCACAGATATTTAAGGAGAGGTGGGGACTTCAGGTCGTTACAGGTAGCTATGAGCCACCTGACATGGGTACCAGGACCAAAACCCAGGTCCTCTGGAAGAGCAGTACACACTCTCAACCACTGAGACATCTCTCCTGCCCTTTATTTCATTTTAAAGAGAAAGAAAATTGGATACAGTCTTGCATAGCATCTGTAACACAATAACCACACAAGTTTTCCCCAGACTATCTTAGATGTGGAGAGGTTTGCCTGTGTGAACTGTCCTTGATCTACTTTAACTAGCAATCTATGGTAATGTAATAAATGAATGCTCACCAGAGGCTCTCTGTGTCCATTATGATGTCATTATGCCTGCAAAGCAAGCAGTCAGCACCACTGACCAGATAGCATCTCAAAATTATACTAACTTTGCTAACAATACTTAACAAAAGTGCTTTGAGAAATCTGGTCTATGCAATGTGTTAGGCTTTCCACCCACACTTGTGAATCAGCTACTCCCCAAAAGACACCTAAGAGTGTGTATGTTCAAAGTCTTGCTTGGGTGATTCTAGCATGTGAGCAAACAAGCTACTTGATCCCACACACTTACTTCACCCAGCACAGAAGCGGCTATGTGACAGGCCTGTGTCTGAACTGTCTTTGCTAATATAGCCCAGTCATGTCATCACCGTCCTCAGAAATCATGATCAGTCTAGGATAGTGTTCCAACATTATTATAATTGTCTTCCATTTGAAATTGGGAGCCCTCTATATCTTCAGATTCTCACTTGCTTTGTTCAGCTACCCCTTCAGATCTCAGCACAGCTTCATGGTTCAGTCCTCCATCTTTCCTCCCTGTTGTCTCAGACCTAACTTCCCCTTCTGCACCTCCTCCTTTTCTGTCCTCATTGGAACAAGGCATGTGAGGTGCTTAGAGCTCAGGCAGTGACAGCTACATCAGAGCCTGTAGAGCCTACCCCAGGAGAATCAATATGCAAAGGCATTATATTCATACTCCATAGAGATAGAATTTTGGTCTGTAGCATGCATCAACTAAAGCCTAAGAAACTAACCTGCTATCTTCAGTAAGTATCCCAAAACTACCTGTGACAGTGAGTCCAGGGAGCCTGTGGCCATCTTCCCTATACTGCCAAAACTTGTTTGGGAACCCATTCCTGCCTAGATTTTTTACTCCAACTAGAGAAAGTCAACTATGTATGCCTAAATAATGACATGAGAGCCTTAATTTTAGCTTTGCTGCCTGCTATCTTTCTGGTGCCAACAGTCTACCACCAGACAAAACCTAAAGCCTCCATTTTTATCTCCCAAATTTAAAATCTCCCCACCTTAAGTTTCAGCTAAATGTACCTAGCTGCATAGGCCACCTAGATGTCCCTGGCCTGTACTTGTATAGAGTATCTTCATTTCCACAAGGGCAAAATAGAGCTGTGTGTATGAACAGCACACTGAATTGTTTTTTTTTTTTCAAGCCAGAAATGCTACAATCTTAGGGGCCTGTGAGATGCACCAGGAAATCGTATAGCAGTTGGGGACTGTGTGCAGTGTGGCTTGTGGTTAAGAGCAAGAGCTTTGGATACAGACTTCCTTAGTTCAAGTCCCGGCTCTGCCACTTCCAACTGTCTGAACTGAAAATTATGTAAACAGTTTGTAACCCAATGTCCTTATCTGTAGAATCACTTGTAATGATTTCAACATCTGACTCCCAAGTTGGGGGCGGAGGTTTATGAGACATAACTATTTGTAATTTAGTGCTATAGGGAAAGACGGAGCTGAGAAAGGCAGCAGGGACCAGGTCCTGAGTGCTGACGGCTCCCTTTAAATAGGACACATGCTCTTCCATATTCATGACCCCCACCGACTGGCTTCATTTATCTATGACACCATCTGACCCCATCCGCACTTGAGCATTGGACCAAAAATATTCTGTTTTTGAAAATGCAGTACCCTTACAAGTACAGAGGAGGATGCTTGCAGCCAACCATTGGACTGAGCACAGGATCCCCAGTAGAGGAGTTAGAGAAAGGACTGAAGGAGCTGAAGGGGTTTGCAGCCCCATAGGAAGAACAACAATATCAACCAACCAGACCCTTCCAGAGCTCCCAGGGATTAAGCCACTAACCAAGGAGTACACATGACTCCAGCTGCATATGTAGCAGAGGATGGCTTTGTCAGGCATCAAGGGGAACAGAGGTCCTTGGTCCTATGAAGGCTTAATAGATGCCCCAGTGTAGGGGAATGGAGGGTGGGGAGGCAGGAGTGGATGGGTGGGTGGGTGGAAGAACACCCTCATAGAAGCAGGGAGTGTGAGGATGGGGTAGGGGGCTTCTTGGCGAGGAGACCCGGGAATGGGGATAACATTTGAAATGTAAATAAAGAAAATATCCAATAAAATATATGTATAAAAATGCAGTAATGTTAGTAAGTCTATAGACACAAATACTCCATGTGCCATGATCTAGCTTAAATGGGGAGCAATCTGATAGGGGAGGGATCTTGTCTCTCCAGTGTAGGCTGGAGATGGTTTTGTCTTCCTTGAGTCTAAGTGTCCTTTTCTGAGATGTTCACTGGTAAGTTGTTTAGGTGCCAGGGATGGAGCCACGGACTTGCCTCATTTGAAGAAAGCAGTCTACTACTGAACAATTACCCTTAGCCCATTCCCCAAACCATTTTCACATAACTGTTACAGTTTCAGAAATTCAAAGCATATTGTTTGTCAACCACAAAGGGAAAAAAAATCACTATTTCAGATAAAGGTGCTTAAAAACGCTCATGTTTATTTTCTTTTTTTCTTTTTTCTTTTTTCTTTTTTTCTTTTTTCTTTTTTCTCTGTGTAGCCCTGACTATCCTGGAACTCTCTCTGTAAACCAGGTTGGCCTCGAACTCAGAGCACAGACTTCTGCCTGAGCTTTTTTTGGTTAATATATCACCACCTTACAATATACACTTGCTCAGTTTACCAAATCTGCATAAACTGGATTTTTGAAGACAACTTTCTAGATTAATGTAAAGAGGCTTTCTTTACAATTTCATTCCAGTAGATTTGGCAAATAAACAAGATATATTTAATTAAGAAAAGTGGAAATCACATCTGTCTCAAACAGTAGTATTCCCTTTGTAGATTATTGGAGGCTTAAGTAGGTTATGCATGCCTGACAATCTGAGATCTGTCCCAGGATCCCGTGGTGGAAGGAGAGAACTGATTCCTGAAAGTTGTCCTCTAGATGCCACAGGAATGTGGGATACACACACACACACACACACACACACACACACACACACAACACGCACACACGAAAAAAAAATCAAAGAATAGATATCTTAAAGTTCTAACAGAAAGAAAAGAAAGAAAGAAAATAATTGCTTTTTGTTTGTTTTTGAACGGGATCTCATGTTGCCCAAGCCAGCTTCGAACTCACTACAAGAAGAGGATGGATGGCCTTGAACATCTGACCCCCCTACCTCTCAATGGCTGGCGCCACCTCCGTCTGTTTTATTCCAAGCTAGGGAATCGAGCATGCAGCTTCATGCTTCATACATCCATAGGTAAGCACTCAAGCAACTGAGAAGCATATTTAATTCTTAAGGGGGGTTAATATTAAAAACATCTGGGGTGGGGGTGGCAGAGCCAGTAAACATCCCCCACATACAGTAATATTTGCATATTTATGCGCACACTGCAAACCGAGTGCAGCGAGAATCTCTTACCAGCGGAGCATGCTTTCTTGACATCTGACATTGCCAATCCTACAATAGTACCCAAGTATCAGAGAGGGAAGGGTAGTGAGTGGCGGGTCCCTGGGTTAGCTGAGTCCCTCGCGGGGAAGGACGGGCAGGTCTGAGTCGCACTCACCCAGGCCCCGCCAGCCCAGCGGGCCATCGCAGCTGTCCAGGATCCGGCACAGCTCGCCCAGCAGCGCCGGCGGCAGGTCGAAGAGCAGCAAGTGTGGCGACAGGGCGCCACGGGCCCCGCACCGGCCGGCCATCGCAGAGCCCCGGACCCCACGCAGAGAAGCCGAGAGGTCGCCGCTGCCACCTCCTTTCACAACTGCGGAAATTCAGCTCCACGACGGCTGCCCGGAGCTTGCAACACGCCGTCGCAGGGCGGGTCCCACGTGACGCAGGGAGCCGCTCCCCAGGGATGCCCATGCGAGACCTGAGCTGCCCCTGCTCCTAGCCCTGCCCTCGACCGGTCCCACTGTCCTCTTGTTACAAACCGTTCCTAGACTAGCCAAGAAAATGAGGGCGGGGGACAGCGGCTGGAATCCGGGAAAGTCGCCTCCCCTCTGCTGCTCTGGGACGGGCGGCCTCCTGGCCACGATAGATCTAAGAGGTTTTCGTTATGTCTTTTAAAGTTTCTTTTTGTCCCATCAGGAAATAAATGAGTGCTCATCGAGAAACACGTTTTTGCCAAATAATTTAAACGGAAGGAAACGTGTGCACATCGGGGGGAAATGGATGTAAAAGTAAACCACAACAAACAGGCCAAACCAGGGCAAACAAACTGCTTATCCTTGCTGCAGAAGGCGATCCTTGCCATAGTGCCGCTTGGTTTTACTACAGTCTCCTTTTCCTTCTTCACAGTGCTTCAAAGAGCTTGTAACATGAAGTTTAGAAAACGTTGGCTGGTGTATTGAAATATTCTACCGTTTATGTTGTAATGACCCACCGGAGGAACGATACGGATGCCACTGACAAAGGAGGTGGGAAAATGAAGTGGGAGATTGAAAAACTGAAAAACAAGCCACTGAAAAACAAGCTGCTGTTTCAGCTCCCTCAGATCGTCCTCTTTGGGATAGCGCCCCCTGGCGATCAGCAGCAATGGTGCCTGGGCTTTTAGTACCGAATTCCCGTAAGAATTGTAAAACCTGGTAAACTTAGAACTGTTTGAGCAAAATTTCTTAAGTCTCTACATTCTAATGACTACGGTTTTATCAGGCTACACACCTGAAAGAGTCTCTATGCCACCATACTGAGCATCAGGGAAGAGAAAGTTGATACAGGGTACTTTTTGACTTTCTAGATCAGAGAAAGCAATCTGAAACGTGTGCCTGCACAGGAAATCACCATGTGTGATTGTGTTAACTTTCTTACAAAATGCCCAGCAGAGCAGCTTCAAAGGAAGGAGAGGTTGTTTGGTTTACAACCTCGGAGCTTCAGTCCATAGTTGCTTGACCTCAATGTCTTCTGAGGTCTGTGAGAAGCCAAAGTATCATGGAGAACATGGTTTATGGCGGCAGGAAAGGAGAGGGAGAGGGAGGGAGGGAGGAGGGAACCAGGGTACCAAAATTCCCTTCAAGGGGTCAGAGTTCTTTCCACTAGGTGCTGCTATGTCAACTAGGTTCTAGGACTGTCGGCTGGCACCCAAGCTTTTGGTATATGCGCCTTCGGAGGATGTTTAAAATCCTCACCGTGCCCCTGGCGGTGGTGGTGCACGCCTTTAATCCCAGCACTTGGGAGGCAGAGGCAAGCGGATTTCTGAGTTCGAGGCCAGCCTGGTCTACAGAGTGAGTTCCAGGACAGCCAGGACTACACAGAGAAACCCTGTCTCTGAAAAAAAAAATGCATGTCATCTTATGGGGATCCTTTGTCACTCATTGTGTAAAGAACAGTTTTCAAAGGGCCAGAGATGCAGCTGTGTAGGACACTTGTCTACCGAGCCTACCCCAGCACTACAAGAAAAAAAAATCCAAAAAAAAAAAAAAATTCCTCACCGTAACAATAACAGGAACACTCAAAATGTTTGCATCACCAGATCTTCTAATGAATCATGAGGCAAGGGGAAAGGGATTGGGGACAAGATACACCCTTCAAAGCCAAGCCTCCAATGACATAATCCATCCGCGAAGTCAGTGTCAGTGAGCTACTTACCTCTCAACACTACCCCCAGCTGGGAACCACATGGTCAAGCATGGCCTCTCAGTGCTTCCTGTCCAAGACATATAAAGCACGTTTCTCAACTCTAGAGGTGAACCGTCTAGACCCCTAGATAAGCCTCATCTTTTCCTAGCGCTCTGAGTCCTAACCCTTTCCCTCTAACTGAAGGGAATATGGGCAGCAGTTGTCATTTGTCTGTGAGATTTTAACTTTGTTTCACTCTGCTGGCTCACCTCCACCAAAATATAAATACGATACTGATTCTTCGGCCTGCATTTTTCTTCCTCATAGAGTTGAGTAGTCTCAATCATCACTTTCTCTTATCCTACTCTCAACAAGGCAACTTTATCCTATGAAAACGGCTCTCTCCTCAGCACCACCCATGTCCTGCACAACACTGGCACTAACATCCTCTAGACAGCCTCTGTCCTTATCCTGTCTGCCCGTGCCAATTGAAAAACGAAGCCTGAAGAACGATGTTGTCATGAGCTAGGAGAACTTCAGTCTACAAAGGGAGTGCGCTGTAATAAGAAGGGTTGCCTCCCGCAGCTTGTTGCTTGCCTCCTTTCTTTCCCTTCCATGCAAGCTGCTTGATGCTCCCACATAACTTCTCAAACTGGGATGCTGTCAGATGCGATTTGACACAGCTAGCAAGCTCATTCTGAGGCTGGCCAGATGTGGCTACTCGATCTTCTCAATCTTCAATCTTCAGATTCCAAAGCTGCATGCTAGATAAACCTCAGCAGTTCTAAAGTAGCCCAGTTTTAAACCCAAAGGAATCTAGGACATCAATTGCATGCTTGGGTGCATGTAAGACTCCCTCTGTCTCAGTTTTGTTCCTTGTTTCTGGACTTAAAACACCCTGATGAAAGCAGGTTCGGGAGAGAAAGGGTTTGTTCAAGCCCACGATTCCAGGCCACAGTCCATCATTTTGGAGAAGTAAAGGCGGCAGGGACTTGAAGCAACCAGTTCTGTTGCACTCCAGCCACGAGTAGACCAGGGACCAGGGCTGCAGAGATGGCTCAGCGATTAAGAGCACCAGCTGCTTGCTAGTCCAAGGGACTCAGGTTTGATTCCTAGCAACCACACGGCAGCAAACCAAGGTCCATCGCTCCACTTCCAAGAGATTGGAAGGCCTCTTTTGGCTTCTGCCGGCACCAGGCATGCACCTGGTACATAGATATCTATGTTGGCAAAACACCCATACATATAAAATTATTTTTTAAAAGAAAGATTGGAGAACAATGAATTAGTGCCTATAGGCTGGTGCTCCTCTGCCTTTCTGTTGTACAGCTCAGGATTCTGGTTCCAGGGGATAGTATCGACCTGATAGTTAACTATCACACTCTTCAAGTCCTCTGACTCATTAGAATGAGTCACAAGGCCCAGGAGAGACCTATAAGTCATCCCTCACTCACGCCACACCCCCTCCCCTGGGGATTAGTTCCAGGATTCAGGTTTTGAACAGGAGATTGGACTACATGTCAGGAGGGTGTGGCTGACAGTTCCAATGTGTTACTCATGTGTTTAGTCATTCTGGCATGAGTATCAGGCATGTTTCTTCCAGTTGCCTAAGGACTTGGTACATATCACCTCTGGAGGCGGATTCAACTCTGGTATAAGACAAAAGGCAATCCCGACATTCCAGAAATTCCAGCAAAGAGGGGAAATACACTGTTTCTTATGCCACACATTCACAACCACAGGAGAACTCTTCCGTATCAGTACTGCCTGCTTTTTATAGACAAGAACTGAAGCCTATGGATGCACAAAACAATGGTGCTTTCCCTGCTTGTTTTTCTCAGAGTTCTTATCTCCGATGTATCCATGTTAAAGTCCCTGGGAACTCTCCCTCTGAGGATGGCTGGGCTCAGTCTTCTCTCTCTTTTCACACCCTTCTTTACCTCCCTCTGATGATCTCTCCAAATCCTCAGTAGTTACCAAATCCTACCTACCCTGTGACAGTCAGTGAAGAGGGCAAGTTACCCTTAACTTATGTGTGCTTTATGTGGTATCAAACTTAATACACTAGCAACTCCAGTGTGTGGGTATTCTAATGTTTATTGAACACTGGAGAAGATTCACGCCTAGAAAATTTGCTTTGGACTGTAAAAGCTAGAGTACTCTTTTCAATATTCTGCCAATCTTACAAACTTTCACAATTGTGCCTATTAAAGCCAAATTGTCAACAAAATTCCTTAAATTTAAAAGAAAGATGTAAGCTGGGCATGATAACATATGCCTTTAAACCAGCACTTAGAAAAGCAGAGGTAGGTAGATAGCCATGAGTTTGAAGTCAGCATGGTTTACACAGTGAGTTCCAGGTCCACCAGAGACATGTACACAGTTTGATGCTGTGGAAGGTGGAAGAGGAGGAGGAGGTGGTGGTGGTGGTGGAGGAGGAGGAGGAAGAGGAGGATATACAAGAGGAGGACATGCAGGAGGAGGAAAGAAAAATGAAGAGAAAGAAAGCAAAAAGAAAAAAAATTGTAAGGTCTTTACTGGTTTTAGTATTGAATGAAGATGTCAAAGTAATATGTGGTTTTTAATTGTGTTGTTCTAGAATTCATATGTTTTTCCACTGAGAAGTCACTCTGTAATGTTAGAGATTAAAAAAAGAAAAGTCTCTTTAATATAATACACACTCAACTCTGGCTAAAGCCCAAAGAGAAGCTGGCTTGAATAGAAGATTTTGCTAACTTATATACACCTTACATTTATGCAGTCCACATATGCTCTCATCTTGAAATCTCTCTCAGGTCCTGGCCCTAGGTTATACCTTGAACTGTTTAAACACAGACAGAAGACTACAAGTCTGGCCACTAAGGCAGATGGGAGACGTACATGGCCAATATTTCACATATTGTCAGAATTATTTTAAGTATATCAGGGTTGTTCTTTTTTAAATATTACCCAGCGTCATCATGCTCACCTGGTAAGATTATGCTTTTCTCAAGAAGAGAGTTAGGGGCTTTATGGTAGGCTAGGACATCAAGTTGGCTAAGACCCTGTCTATCCTCCCCTCTCTTTCCATGCCTTTCTGTTCTGTGTAAATCCTTTGCTAATACCAGAAAGGAACACCAGCAGAACAAAAGGATGTAATAAGGTTCGTTGGTGCTTCACAGTGTTTAGCATCTTTCTACATTCAGAGTAAGTTCCATCTGGCCAAGAGAGCTGGCTTCTAGGCCTGCCACCATCCTCCCTTCCTTCTTTCCTTGTGTTCAGCGACAGACACAGCTTGAGTGTAGCTTAGCTCCTGTGCGTTCGCAATTCTCTGCGCCTCAGACATCCTGAATGCTGAGATGCAAGCTTTGGCAGAGGTGACGCCATTGTTGTATGTGTCCTTTCCGTGTTGCACTGTCCTTTCAGGGTTCACCTTTAAACACAAACTTGAGGCAGGCAACACTAGTACGAATTCTAGAATGGCAACAACTGAGCATTAAACCAAGCACAGGGTCCTTCTGAGAGCGTGATTTCTGTGGTGGCCTAGGCAGTGCCTTGTAATTTGTGCTGGTCGTAGTCGTGTTACATACTGGTTTTTCCAGAGGGTGACATTGTCAATCCCTTAGTTTTAACCACTTGATGGATGCTTAGTGATGTTTCCTTTTGGTATTTAGCTATATTTTTTTCTGATCATTAGTGAGAGCAAGCATCTTTCCCTGTGTTTAGTAGCTATTTGGCTTCATTCTATGCATACAGTGTTACCTGATCCAGTCTCTTGTCCAGTTTTCTATTAGCAGCTTGCTTTAGAGAGTGGGTCTGGATTTGTGGTCATTCTTTTTATGGTATGGAATGGGAGGTTTATGTAGATGTGTATATTAAAAATATTTCCCGGGCAGGAGTGATAGCTGAGAGGTTAATAGCACTGGTTGCTTTTGCAGAGGACCTGAGTTCAATTCCCAGCAACCACATGATGGCTCATAACCATCTACAATGAGGTCTGGTGCCCTCTTCTGGCCCGTAGTCATATATGCAGGCAGAATGCTGTCTACATAATAAATAAATAAATCTTTAAAAATATTTCCCATTCCATAGTTTGCTCTTCACTCTGTTATAATGAAATTAACTCCTAGGTATTTCCAATTTTATATAGTGTGTCAATCTTTGTAGATTAAATAATCTTTACTTTTCTTCAAATTAGAAAGAGATTGTTTTATACAATTTTAAGTTCTAATATTTTATCTTTCACATAGGGAGCACAATCTAGCTAGAATTATTTTTTTCTGAATCAGATATTGGTGATGGTTTTTAGATAATAAAAAGGCAGGTTCCCAAATTATCTCCAGTTTGCCTTCTGTTCTTACTATTCTTACTACTTTATTGAGGCTAGACAATGTGTTTAAAAAATAATAAAAAGCTAAGCATTTTTTATTCTGGTTATTGTGGAGCATATCTGAAGAAAGGTTCCTGAAAATATTACGTTTCTAGTTTTAGAATAGACAGTTCTTCAATTATTTGGAATCCCACTTGCTGTGTCTTTGTTAATATTGGAGAGTATGGGTGAGTCAAAGTAAACTCATAGAAATAATACAAGTGGGCCAGTTGGTACACCTTGATTCCCAGCACTCAGGAATCAGAGGCAAATGGATCTCTGTGAGTTCAAGATCAGCCTGGTCTACATAATGAGTCTCAGGCCCGCTAGATACGTATAGAGACCTTAAAAAAATAAAGATAAATAAAGTTACTGATGTCCTGAATATTTCTTTGGTGAGTATACACTTAATGTTTGAAGTGTAACAGTAGTAGTGTCATGACAGCATTGCGTTATCGCCATCTTCTGTCATTCTTCCTTCAGATTCAGTCATGAATTCTGTATTTGGCATCCAGTGGTCTGGCCTTTATTCATCTGTCCAGCTTCACGCGTTGGCACCTGTCCCATACACCACCGCAAGAACTTTGCCCTCTCAATTCCCAAATGTCGATTCCTTCAACACCTGTATCACGTCCCGGAGGGTGGATTCCTACTTGTCTTTCAAGATGAAGCATTATTTAACTTTAAAAGGGGGAGGGATCTATTTTAAAAGAAACGGTCAGTAAATGTAGCCTTAAATGTTGCTTTAAAATAATTACATTCAAAAGTGCATTCCTGGACCAAGTATGGAAGAAGTGAATTAATAAGAGGTTGTTGAATCAATACAAGAACCTTTCTGTCACCTTTAACACTCATTTTGATACTTGTTCTCTAGAGGTCAAGAGGGACTTTTAGAGAAAAATTCTAGAAAAAATTTTCCTTGCGATGACGTGAGAGAGAGCAATCTGTCTCCTACTATAAAGCAACCTCCTCCTCTCCTAATGGAGATTTTTCCATGGGAGCGATCGACTGGTTCGGTGCTCGCTCCAGCGAGGCGGTTCGGCTAGTTCTGTCTGGCGGCCATCCCGGAAGTGGGTGAAGGCGGTTGTGATCAGTGTCGGCTCCCTCCTCGGCCGCGCAGGTGCGGGTGCTGCTGGCGACATGGCGGACTCGGACCCTCTCTATCCCCGCTCCTCCATCGAGGATGACTTCAACTATGGCAGCTGCGTGGCGTCGGCCAGTGTGCACATCCGCATGGGTATGTGGCGGGCGGCCAGGGGGTCCAAAGAGGAAATAAGTTTACTCAGTGACCGGAGCGCAGCATAGTTGTCTTCTCGAGGTGTAGGTCGGATCGCCTATGCCAACGGTTCTCAACCCGTGAGTCGCAACCCGGACCCTTTCACTGGGGTCCCCTGAGGCCATCTGCACATCAGATATTTACATTACGATTCGTGACAGTAGCCAAATTACAGTTATGGAGTAGCGACGGAGATAAGTGCATGTTTGGGGTCAGCACAACAAGAGGATCCGTATCAGGGGGTCGCAGCACTGGGAAGGTTGGAAATCACTGGCCTGTGCCCTTATTTACTTGTTCCCTGGGCTGAGAGCTTCTGGCAACCGAGAGCTTACCATCTCAGTCATTAGTGTCTCTCCGTGGATCACAGAACTCGGCATACGTGTGTGTAATGACTGAGAAGTTGACCAGATCAATGCATAAAGTCATGGCAGTGCAAAGTTATTATCTTGATCCTAAGCTGATTGTTGTCGCGTAACGAAGCGGAATTCACTGTCCACCACGGGTCACTTCACAGAAACTGACCCGATGCAGCTTGCCTGGGCGGCTGAAACCGGTTTTGGACAAAAA
>JADRCC010177990.1:2564-22090 GCA_019843855.1 Hylomyscus alleni | reverse complement strand
ACACACACACACACACACACACACACACACACACAAACACACACATTTTTTCTGTTTTACTCCTTTTATTTTCTTTTACTTTGAACTTAATTTAGCCTTCTCAGGGTGAAAACTTAGGTTATTTCTATATACCTATATTTGTTCCTAATAAAAAGTACTTAGAACTTTGAATTTCCCTCAGGCCATACCTTTAGTTATATAGCATATTGTTTGGTATAGTGTGTGATTGGTATCAGTTATTTAAAAAGGTTTTCCTACCTTTTCTTGAAAGCTTACTTGTTTTTAATCTTCAGAACATGTATGAGAATGTTGTTTCATTTCTAAACACTTGAGGCTTCTGTAAGTATCTTGCTTATTATCTGTGGTTGAATTCACTTTGAGTCAAAATCTGTCAACAGTTTCTTGGAGTTAATCTTGTAGAACATTCTGTGAAGTTAGAAAGGATGGATGTTATTCAGGAGTGGACGTGGTTTTCTGTAGGTTAGGTTAGCTAAGGTTTGGTTAGCAAACCTTAGTTAGCTAAGGTTTGGTTAGCTCTGATCACTTCTACTCTACTTTGGGGCCACATCTCATGATGTGAATGAGGACAAGTACCCACAGGTGGATTGGCCCACCAGGTAATATCTGCTCCAACACAACACAAAGACCAAGCATGGGACAGACTCTCATCTGAAGACCCTAGGTTGAACCTTTGACAGTTTGAAGAAACTGCTTTGCCCCACAAGAACAGAAAAGCAAACTCAGCTCTCTTTTGTCCATTTCTAGTCCTGGCACACAGGCAAAAGAAGTGTTAAGGTCTAGGTAACTGTTACCTGTTTAGCGGGCCATTTTGTGCTATTATTAATATTATAAGAAAACTTTCTCATATGTTGTTTCTGCTGTTACCAGGAAACTTTCTCATGCCCAAGGCAATTACATATTCTGTTATAATCTATTCCTTGGAAACCAGTCACAATAGAAGTCAGTAGAACCTGAACCAACCACCTAGCAGAACTTCCTGCCCCTGTGCATAAGTTTTATAGTATTTGCCTTTTATGGTATTTGCCTCTGGGATGGACCCCAACATAAGAGAGATACTTGTATCAATATAAGAAACTATTTGGAATAAGACTTCCATTTTGAGTAGTGGTCTAGTAAAGTTAAAGTTCCCAAGACCTCCCTGGGACCTGACATCCTACTTGGCAGAAAGAGACATGTATGTGGGTAACTGACATCCTGCTTGACAAGTTAAGACCTAAATGTTAGACTAGACAAGTCCTATTCTGGTAGACAAGTTAACACATGAATATTAGATAATGGAACTTCCCCTGCCACAGTTGAATACCCTAACCAATGGGAGCAGGATAAGTATATAACAAAAACATGTTCCTAAGGAAACCCCCCCATTTCTAAATCCTGATTGATGGAATAACTTGGCACAGATGATTGTACATCTAAGGCTTAAAAAACTCTGTAGGACCTTAACTTGGGGTCATGATTCAGTTCCTGAATCTGGACCATGGCCCTGATCGATCAGTCCTGGGCATATGCTCAATAAACTATTCCCATCTGGCTGAGATTAGTGTTCATGTGCTTTGTGAGGTAACTTCTGGACTCCAGTCAGAAGGGAACAGTAGTCCAAGACCATGGTGCCCATGAGTGTCTGCCCCTTTGAACTTATAGTTTTATCTGGATTTGCCTCAGGCTAAGAGTAAACTGTTTATGAGGAAGTTAGGAAACACAGATTAGCACACTGAAATTCAAACACACTTTAGCAGATGTGTTTGCTGACAAACACTTCAGAGAAGCTATAGAGACTGGAAGATGGGTTTTGCTGAACCATCACTTTGCCAGGCTCCTCCTGGTAGGTTATTCTTGACTGGATTATAGGCTGACCAACACAAAACGCCATTTGGTCCCCTCAGCATCTCTATCTGACAGCATTCTAATCCCAAAGAGATTTTTGGTCTCCAACATAGCTATGTATGTAGTGCAACACAAAGCCCATGAACACTGTTGGAGGGAAGGACCCAAGGCATTCTGAAACTTAATCTCTTCCTCATAAGTCTAGCTACTCGGCTCATTCTCTGGGTGTAACTCGATTGGACTGCTCCTGCCCTGGCTTTCTTTGCATCTGAACCTCAGCCATAGCTGACACCTCATGGCACTTGTGCACTCGAAACTAAAGCCAAACAATTAATCTCTTTATAAAGCATTCAGATTGCCACAGATTTCTAGTTGATTGGAAAGTTAGAAAAGCCAGAAGGGACAGAAGTTTCTGTTCCTAAAAATGAAGTAGCAAGCGACCATTTGCTGTGCCACACTTAATATTAGAAAGATTATTTGCGATATTACTGGGAAAGTGTTCTGTGATGGCTAATTTTGTCAGTGATCCTAAGAGCACATACTACTTCATCTGTGCTAACACGTTGTTTCTTATATTTGGTGTATAAACACTCATGTGTTTTAGTCCCTGAAATTCTAAGGTTATTGACCTTAACAACAAAACAAATTGATTGATCTATTGGTTCACACCATGAACACTGAATGAACTGTGCCTGAATGTCCCGTCTTCTTCTCACTGTTGACTTGAGTATCACATTTCCAGTACGTCTGTTTCCTAATTTACTTACTGACTTATGAAGTTTCATTCAGAGAAACTGAGTACCTGCCAGGGTGGCACTGTGACAGGCTGTGGGATATTGCTTCACACACATACGAACAGCTGCTCTAAGGACATGAGATCAATAAAACAAATAAGCTGAACATCCAAATACTGTTTCTGAGAGTGACAAACGCTTTACGGAAAATGAAGTCAGGTGATCCAGTTCAGAGTTCCTGAGATCTGACTAGGAACCCAGCATTCCTGGTGAGAGAACAGAAAGAAGCTATCCTGGGGCAGGATGCATTGGCTGCGATCAAGCGTTCAGCTGAGATTCAGTGGATTCATTCAACCTTGAGGAGCTTCTGAAGATATAAAGGAATAATAACAACCTTGCAGCTTCCTGGCCTTGTACTAAAAATGCCTGTGGTCATCCCTGCCTCTTCATCTGGTTATTCCTCTCTCTCTCTCTTTGGCTCAGTTGCTGCACATTTCCCTCCCTGCTTTCCAAGAAGGTCTCTGTATATGTGCGTCTATGCCTGGTGCTGGCTGACTGCCAGTTTGTTCACTTCCTGGACCCTCAGCCATGCTCGCCATCTAATGTTCTCACTCTTTCCTCAAGAATCTATGATTACTGTCAGCTCAGTTGACTTTGGCCTACCTGGTTAAATGCTGGCAACCTGAGGGATTCAGAGACTAGACCTTACAGACTGGAGAGGGAATGGGCATTGCCGTCCATGGATCTATGGCTTCTGTGGTCAAGGCCCTTGATGCTCTGCTATAAGAACTCTGGACGCCGGACAGATTTGGACGCTGTTGAGGTTCTCAGAGCTTCCAGGCCGATTCCTTTGGTAAGGGTTTCAGTTGGCTCAGTTGTCTTGGTTGCTTGATGCCTAGACTGCACTTCTGAAAAATATCAGAAAATATTTCAAATAAAATATCAAACCTTTCCTGAGAATTCCAGGACCTGTACAGTTTACTCTTTTGTCACTTCAAGTCTGAGCCTTTTCTTATCTCTTTGCCCTAGAAAACTTGGTGAAAAGAAGACGCACCTTTTGTCGGAGCCCCTTTACGTAGGAGCAGACTTTTTCTTTTAAAAATATTTCTGGACCCCTTCCCCCAGTCTATCAAGTCCTTCTCCCCTCACCAGGTCCACAACATTGGATTCAAAACCTCCTTTCATTCCATTCTCCAGTCAGGAGCCACAATAAATGCTCACAGGGCAAGCCAGACATGCCTAAGCCCTTGAGCTCCCCTTATTCCATGATACAGACAAAACATGCCTCCCTATGATTTCCAGCATGCCTCATGGCTCCAGCCGCCTTTTCAGAGCGATTTCCTTGCTACACCAACCTGAATGACTCTGTTGACATCCCTGAGTCATTGTTTGTCTGTCTGTGTACTCTGACAGGAAGATGACACTTAAGAACAGAGGAGATAGTGTCTACAAAGGCCTAAGGCTCAGGAATGGGGCTGAGAGAATGTAGGGCCTAAGGAAGAGAGGTTGGAGGCTGTCTTAGCTGTTTTACTGCTGTGAACAGACACCATGACCAAGGCAACTCTTATAAGGACAACATTTAATTGGGGCTGGTTTACAGGTTCAGAGGTTCCGTCCATTATTATCAAGGCAGGAGCCTGGCAGCATCCAGGCAGGCATGGTGCAGGAGGAGCTGAGAGCTCTACAGCTTCATCTGAGCACTGCTAGCAGAATACTGACTTCCAAGAAGCTAGGATGAGGGTTTTATAGCCCTTACCCACAGTGACACACTTCCCCAACAGGGCCACACCTTCTTATAGTGCCACTCCCTGGGCAGAGCTTATATAAACCGTCACAGACACTCTCATGGCAGTCCTCAGCCTTGTCTTCAGCTTCTTGCCATTCTTTGCTGTGTAGTCATTCTCCAAGCATGTGGTTGCTGATCACACAGCCTTGTTCACATGGTTTCAACCCCTTGAATTCGTTTCTAACCACATCTGGAGAAATCTTAGCAATGGTTTTGTCTTCCTTGAAAAACCTAAAAGAAGGCCCCGTGCTAGGCCAGGCCTCAGTGTTTCTTTTTTTCTTTTTTATTAGATATTTTCTTTATTTACAATATCTCCTTTCCCAGATTCCCCTCCAAGATAAAAACAAATAAAATAAAATACAAAAGCGAAAACTAAAACAAACCCCTGTTCCCTTCCCCCTCCCCCTGGTCACTACCCCACCCTCTCCTGCTTACTGGCCCTGACATTCCCCTACACTGAGGCATAGAACCTTCACAGGGCCAAGGGCCTCTCCTCCCATTGATGACCAGCTTGGCCATCCTCTACTATACATATGCTGCTGGAGTCATTAGTCCCACCATGTGTACTCTTGGTTGGTGGTTTAGTCTCTGGGAGCTCTGAGGGTACTAATTAGTTCATATTGTTGTTCATCCTAAGGGGATGCAAACCCTTCAGCTCCTTAGGTCCTTTCTCTAGCTCCTTCATTGGGGACCCTGTACTCAGTCCAATGGATGGTTGTGAGCCTCTACTTACTAGTCGGGTACTGTCAGAGCCTCTCAGGAGACAGTTATATCAGGCTCCTGTCAGGCAGCACTTGCTGGCATCCACAATAGTGTCTAGATTTGATGACTGAATATGGGAAAGATTCCCAGGTGGAGCAGTCTCTGAATTGTCCTTCCTTTAGTCTCTGTTCCATAGTTAGTCTCTACAACTCCTTCCATGGGCATTTTGTTCCCCCCTTTAAGAAGGACTGAAGTAGCCACACTTTGGCCTGCCTTCTTCTTGAGTTTCTCATGGTTTGTACTTTGTGTATTAGGCAACAGCAGCAGCAACTCAAGCTGCCAGCTGCTCATTCCTGAGGAGGTTGGCTTAGGTAGGGTTTTATTACTGTGAAGAGACACCAAGACCATGACAACTCTTATAAAACATGCAATTGGGACTGGCTTACAGTTCAGAGGTTTACTCTATTATCATCATGGTGGGAAGCGTGGCAGCATACAGGCCAACACGGTGCTGGAGAAGGGGCAGAGCGTTCTACATCTGGATCCTCAGGCAATAGAAAGAAAGAGTAACAATGGGCCTGACTTGACTTTCTGAAATCTCCAAGCCCACCCCAGTAGCACACTTGCTCCACCAAGTCCATACCCACTCAAACAAGGTCAAACCACCACAGAGGGAATGTGAAGAACAAGCATGAGACTTAGGTCATGACCTTGGTGAACCAGCCCACAGTTTATCAGCTTCCTCCTCATTGGTCTTCTCCCTCTAAGTGACCTGAGAGGACCTCTCAGGCACAACTCTTGGCCTTGTGGCTTTGCAGTCATGTTGATACTATGGAGTCCTTTATTATTTCTTGCCATGTCCGGTAGCCTTGAACCACAGATTAGTTGCCAAACAGTTGAGGCTCTGATTTACAGATGGCATGGTCTGAGTTCCTGATGAAGAACGAGCCTTCTAAGCTCATGTGGACAATGTTTTTTTTTTTTTTTTTTTTTTTTTATTTCTGGCATCTTGCAGTCTAGTTATTTCTTTCTTCATTTCTTCAATGAGGGCCAACCATCTCAACACCTTAAAGGGGCAATGACCAGACAGCACCTTTATGAGGCCCAATTGGCCAATTGACTGCTGTCTACAAGCAGCTAGAACTGGAGCCAGTAGAAGTCCTAAGAAATTAAAGCCTACCATAAGATGTCCAGGGAGCCTGCTCCAGAATGCCACGAAGCCATATCCATATACTTTGCTCTGAAAGTGAAGCCCATCCCAACATACACCACAAAGAAGTATCTCTTGCCAACAAGGCATTTCATGCATCAGACAGGCAGAGGAGCCTTTATCACAAGCCTCCTCCCCCCCAGCAAAGCAATTATGACTTTCTTTCTACAGATGAGAAAATGGTCACTATTCCAGGCCCAATGACTTACCCAAGGTCACGCAACTGGTAAACTAGGGCTTGGCTTAGAGCCCACACTTGGATGTCAGCCATCTTATTACATTATTGGCATATCCACCCCTTCTCCTTCCCCAGACCTCATGAGCTGAATGAGTTAACTCAAAGCACTCTAGAAAGTACCAGCAGTTCCTGGCATGGAATTAGTATTTAGTAATTGATGTGTGAATAGAAGGATGATGGGAAGAGTTGGCTCTTAGGCAGCTGGCTCTGCTACCAGGTATATGACCTTGGGCAGTATCTGTCCAGTTTTTCATCTGGTAACACCAATAATACTGACACTATTCCAGGGTTGATATGAATATTAAATGAGTCAATATCTGCAAAATACTGAGCATGGAACCTGGAAATTTCTAGATGCCCTTTGTTAAGATATCTTAACAAAGGGGCTGGAGCTGGGGCTGCAGAAGTGGCACAGGGGTTAAGAGTTCTTGTAGAATAATGAGTTAAATTCCCATATCAGGTGGTTCACAACTGGGATTCAGGCTCCAGAGAATCTGCTCTTCTGGGTATTATATTCATGTGTATGTGCCTGTACACACACACACACACACACATGCACACATGCATAAATTAAAAATAAAGTAAAATCTTAAAAAGTCTACAGGTACTCATGCACCTGTATGAAACAGGATGGTCATGGATGTTGCTACTCTCAAGGGTTTGTGTTTCAAGCCTGTTCTTCCTGTCCAAGTCACCTTGGATAAATCACCTGTACCACATTAGCCTCAGTTTCTTTCCCTGTAAAACAGATCTAAGCTATGTCTCTAGGATGCTTTTGTAGAATGAAATACATTGTTCAGTTTGGCCCTGTGTCTATTGATTCTGCATTACTGATCCAACCTACTGAGGATCAAAAGGGTTTTTGTTTTTGTTTTTGTGCTTGTTTTAATTGAAGACTTCCCTGACTGAGGACAGATAGTCTTTTAAGGTTTTCCTACCAACATTTCTAAACAATACAGACTACAGCTGTTTCCACAGCATTTGCATTGTATAAGGGAACCTTGAAAAAGAATCTGAGATGATTTAAAGACTGTGGGAGATACATGGTCTTTGCAATCACGGATGTGAGCAGCTCAAGGTTTGTTATCTGCAGGGATCCTGAGATTAGTCCTCTCATGTGGAGACCACTGTGTATGAAAGCACACACCAGCTCAGCACACTGCGAGGCTTCGTGGTCTTCTTTTTGTCCCAGTCTATTTCCCCTTCAAGTCTCACAAAGGCATATTCTGACCTCAGACCCCCAAACCTTTGTTACTATTTTGCCTAAATACTCTGTTACATCTTGCTTTTCTTAGGTGGTTCTGTTTCCTTTACAACAAATCTGGTTCCCACCATCTAGAACCCTCTAGAATACTTTGGTAATCCATAGAGATGTTTAATTACAGTAGTTGAACTTGTAAAGTGCCCAAGAGAACTTTCTACACAGGAAGAGGTTAGCACATTGTATGAGGATATGGAAGGCATCTTGTTCTCCCAGCCTAGCCTGGAGCCCCCCCCCCCCCCCCCCCGGTCTTTCAGCAGTTCACACTGGACAGTCTAACTCTGGCAGCACCTGTCCATGAGATCTATCTAGTTCCAGTCTTTCTCTCTCGGCTGTTTAGTTTGGGCTTATGAAAACAAGAGGGGATTTTTTTAAAAAAAAAGGAACAATTTTTGATACTTTCACAGGTTCACTGTCATGCTGTATGCTCTTCATTCAGAGGATTTTTCATTCTCATTTAGCTACCAGATGATCAATATGTATTGGGGTTGTGCGTGCAGCAGGAGATGACCAACCCATTTAAACGTCATACTGAGACATGTGTGGGAGATTTCTCAAATCTGGATGAACTCCATATCTTCTGGTATCTATAAAAGTCAGAGTGAGGTAGTGTGCTGGACCTGCGGTCAGTCAGGCCTGTGGGGGGAGAGAGAGAGAGGAGAGAGAGAGAGAGAGAGAGAGAGAGAGAGAGAGAGAGAGAGAGAGAGACAGAGAGAGAGAGAGAGAGAGAGAGAGAGAGAGAGAGAGAGAGAGAGAGAGAGAGAGAGAGAGAGAGAGAGAGAGAGAGAGAGAATTTAGAACAAGAGACCTCCATTCCCCACACCTACTGGTTACATTTGTGTAGACCACAGTCACTCCCCGATTCAGTGTTCTCACCTGACTGGAGATCACATTCTCCATATCTGCACATCAGTTTGGGGGTGAAATGGGAAATGGTCATGAACAGAAGCCAGTCCCGTCTCCCTCAGCTGATTGCCTGATCCTCAGCCTGGCACCTGCCTGCTGCCTTTCAGAGCTGCCCATGGCACTCAGGACAGAGAACCAACAAGCAGAACCTTCCAAGAGAATATTTAGGTTAAGGTTGATGACTTTTGTAGCCTTAACCTAAATAAATAACCTCTAACCTATGTACTGTTCTTGTATTGCAGTAATACACTGGAAAATATCACTTGAATAGTTGGATTTTATTCTCATTCAGATCTTGAGCAGGCAGTTTGTACTCTAAGGTTCTAACGGGACGGGTTTCTGACTGAGCATGCACAGTTGCTTGGCTGTTTTCTAGCATAGCTCCCTTTTATCTGCCCTCCTCTTGAGGCTTTATTCCTTGATTGTGGTTCATTTACCTCCTCTTCCTCTTCTTCCTTTTCTTTCTCTCTTTTTTTAAGAAAGGTGGCTCTATTCTAGCCAAGGCTTACACACAAAGCTTCAGTAAATTCCTTTTAGAGTCTTGTTAGATTTGGAGGCCTAAGTAAAGTCTGTGTCCCCAAAACAGCTGCCCACATGATACAAGATCTTTGTGAAAAACACAAACTAGCATTCTCTGGATTTACCAGAAGCCTGACTGGTGGCTTCAACCACACAGCTTTGAACAGAAACTTCATCCCTGAAGCCCAGGGTTCTCCGAAGTGATTAACAAAGAGTGAACACCAGACTCCACCAATATTCTCACCCTGCTGGCTGCTGCTACCTCTTCTGAGTGTGATGTCTATAGCTTCTCCACCTGCTTGTTACAGAGCAAGGTGTTGGCATTGCTACTGACACCCAAAGCATCCCTATGAAAGCATGGCCCCATGCTTGTGACTACCTCTGCCTATGCAAAAGCTGCAAGGGTGCCAGTTCTGGTCTGGCTTCTGGGGATGATATCTTCTGCAGTCTGTGGATGTTCTAGTGACATACTATTTCCACTTATACTGGTTTATTCTCACAACTTCACCTCATCATTTAAGCACAGGTTGTTGGAGACTAGGGGAAGACATCAGAATTATAGCCATTATTCTATTTCTCAAGTTCCATCACTGCCACCCCTCCTCCATGCTGATCCTGGGCCATGACACTTAGGGCCTCAATCCTGTTCTTCCTATGTGGATTTATCACTCAGAAATGTGGACTTATGGAAGATTCTCCACAAGTAACCCAGCACTCCCATGCTCCCATCTATGTCTTGTCGGATGAGAAAGGAGACACAGCTAGCTTCAGCTCAGACACCAGATACAAAGTAATGAATTAATAACTGGAAAAATTCATGAACAAAAAAAGAAAAGAAAAGAAAAGAAAAGAAAAGAAAAGAAAAGAAAAGATGATCCGAGGAGAATTTAAAAGGCGGGCCTGTGTGTAGATGAGTCAAAGGAAGATTTGGAAAGCGGACTCCTGTGGGCTACACTCAGCCAGTCTCATTTCATCTCCATGGGATGAGGAAGAGGTTAAGGAGATATCCCACCATTTGATGCAGGGATAAAAGACATGGTTGAATAAATCATTTAAAGTTCCACAAAAGAGGTGAGCCCTTGATGCTCACTCATTCCAGGGTTAGATGTCCTTTGTGGCAGATGGACAGGCAGGGGCAGCATGTCACCAGGGGCAGCATGTCACCAGGGGCAGCAGGCCATTGCCCTTGTTCTGTGTCAACCTGTTCAATCAGTGAAAGAGTTTGGTCCTTAAAATTTCCCCAGGGGTAGGGGGAGCACTGCAATGATCGTTAAAAACTTGATTTCCTGTATGCTGCTCGGAAGTAACTTATTGTCATGAAGGTTTCACATATTCAAATGGTAAATGGGAGATGCCATGTCCTCTTGACAGTTCCCCACAGCTCAGCAACTCCATGCGAGTACAGCTACATACAACAAAGAGGGCCAGGGAAGGACAGGACATACTTTTTGATAAAAGACCAGGGGTCTTCCTGTCACCAAGTGCAGAAGCACTAGGGAGCAAGCTTCCAGGCTCTGTGTCCCCTCTGACCTTTTCTTCATGTTTGCCACGACCAAAGGCTTTCATACTTGAAGCCAACCTCAGGAACATGGGGATCTACTGGCCCCAGTTTGCAAAGTATGTGTGACTATGAGTTGAGAATATGCCCTGCCCAAGGGAGCTTCTCTGGGGCAGGCTGGCTGCAGGCCCCGCCTCAGCTCTCTCCTTCCTGCACATTGTCTCTTTGGTTCCTCTACCTGTGTAGCCCCTTCGTGTTTTATCCCACTTGCTTTAGGAAAAGGAAAGATGATTCCACATGAGCACTTGACACATGTTTGCTGAGTGAATAAAAAAGTGACTAAAGGAACAGACTAGCTTTGAAGGTAGATATGCACATTTAAAAATAATTACCTTCCTAGTTCTGTAGCACAGAGGAATCAGTGGCTTTCATAATCTTTTGTTAACTTGAGATTTTAAGGAAGGTATCCTAGTGGGCTTAATTCTTGGGCTAATGAAAATGAAGAGTTTCATATGACTGAAAGGGAGGAGAGATGTGTATCCCATAAGCAGGAAAAGAGAAAGGGGAGCCCATCTTAGTAGAGTCAGGGCTAACATCTTTCCCTCTGTCCCAGTGTGACTATTCTCGAGTCAGTTCCAAACAAGCCTCTGAGGATAGATGTTTACACTGCTGGTTCCGGGGCAACTCTGCAGAGTTTACTCACTGTGGTCCCTCCTTCACATTTTTATCCCTTCTAGTCCAGCCTTTGTGCCAGACTAAAGAGGCTGAATTTTCTGGATGGATGAAGGATGCCCAAGTTCTAGAGTCTAAAGCCTCTCCTTGTTTTAAGAAAAAGAAAAAAAAAAAGTACCTTCATGAGAATTGAAAACGCACGGATATCTCCATGGCAGACACAGTTAAGTGGGTGAGGATGGGGCTTAATGTTGGCTAGGGTACTGTCCTATGATAGTTCTGGTTCTGACATGAAACAGGCCGCCCTCACACTGAGTAACTGAGGACAGGCTAAAGAAGGCTCCAACTGCAGAGGTGTGGACAGTATTTTGGGAAACCCCTGAGGAATGGGTTCATTCTTCCTAGACCAGAGGGGTCTCTTTGTAGGGCAAGGCTCGTACAGCTCTCAAAGCCCTAAGGACAATATTTCTTCTTGTGCAAAGAATCTGGTTACAAAAAATCAATAGAAAAATATGTTATTCCAAGCAGATGTCTCCTCAAATATGTTTCTATTCTCCTTCCAACTTGGCTAACTTTCCTCAGAGAAGAGCTTTTCTTTCCTCGGCGAATGGCATAGCCAAGCACCTGCTCACCTAAGGCAGAAATCAACACTCCTGTTATTTGTCTCCCTGACCTTCTACATCCAAACAAATGGTACCAACAGGTTGGTTTTCTCTTGGAAATCCACCACCTCACCTCCATTCTGACTGCACTGTCAAGGTCATTAGCATCTTCGTCTGGACTGACCTTTACAGTTTCAAATCTAGCCCTCTCTCTTGCACTGCTCCAACTCCACATGATCTGGTGCTCTCTCACCCCACAATAAGAATATTCCTTCTAAACCAGTAGTTTACAATCCATGTGGTGTAACACAGACAACCCATTCACGTGGGCTACATATTAGATTTCCTGTATATCAGATATTTACATTATGATTCATAACAGTAGCAAGATTACAATGATGAAGTAGCAAATGAAGATAATTTTATGGTTGGTGGTCACCACAACATGAGGAACTGTATCAAAGCATTACAGCATTAGGAAGCCAACCTTCTCTAAACCACTGCTCTAAACAAAGAGCACCAACTTAGTCCTCCTGGGGCTTCAACTAGTCCATTTATCCACTACCAGGGCTCTTTAGGGTTACACTCCACAGAACCTGCTATGACTGCCTCCTTTTTCATCAAATCATGCTGCCTGGAATGCCCTCTCCAGGCCTTTAGGGGAGGCATCTCTGGAGAAAATGCCTCTTCCTTACTTTACGGACTAACTCAATATCTTCATTTGTATCTGCTTTTTGTACTCCAGGATGTGCAGAGGTGTGGACAGTATTTTGGGAAACCCCTGAGGAATGGGTTCATTCTTCCTAGACCAGGGGTACCTCTTGATGACTTCAATAGCTGTTGTCTCGTGGTGAACTTTCTCCTTTGTCATTCTCATGACCCCTCCAGCCCTACTGCTCAGCACAGGCTCAGTTCCCCCTATCATCAGGTGTAACTGCTTGTTGAAATGAGACAGGTTGTAAGTAATGAAACGTTCTCAGGCTGGTGGTGCTAGGCTTTAATTAATCTGGGTTATAGGTGACTGTTGACTCTGTCAACACAGTGTGTGTGTGCTTTATTATTTATGACAGTATGTGATTTGTCTTGTTTTGCTTTTTTCCACAGCTTATGTGCTCTCTCTCTCTGTCTCTCTCTCTGTCTGTCTCTGTCTCTGTCTCTGTCTCTGTCTCTCTCTCTCTCTCTGTCTCTCTCTGTTTCTCTCTGTCTCTGTCTGTCTCTGTCTCTGTCTCTCTCTCTCTCTCTTTGTTGGAGTGCCCATGCATGACAATCCATCCCCATTTGCATTCCTTTGTTGATGATTGTAGGTATTGCAGGCTCTGCTATAATTGAAACACTTTAGCCCTAGTTATAGGGGATAAAAACTTTAAGGAACTTTGTGCTCAAGTAGACAGAGAACTGGGCCTTCAAGAAAATTCTGCTTCCTGTCTGGAAGCCTAGTTGGATTCCTTAGCTGATGTTGTTCTTCAACAACTGTACAGCACAAGGAAGTCTCTCTATAGCACTAGGAGAAACTTGTTGCTTCCATGCCAGTGAATCAAGGGTAAGTAGAGAAAGTTTAGCCATGATCAGGAATAATCTTCAGGAAAGAAAAAAGGAGACATGAAAGATGTAATAACTGGTACCAATGTTTGTTTTTTCCTGGTCCTCCTGGTTAACTACTCTGCTTACAGACATGGCTGGGCCATTGCTCCTTTGACTCCTAGCCCTCATTTGTAGGATTGAGCCTTGATTACTCGGCTGCCTACTTAGCTGTGTAAAAACAGAAAATAAGTTGTGTTAAACTGCTAATGCTATGATGACAAAATAATCCGCTGCCTCTAGATGGGTCCACAATTTGATCATGCCCGTAGAAGCAGTGAGGAATATAGCAGGTCCCCAGACCTTAGTGGGCTCCCAGATCTTAGCACCACTGACCCACAGGCTCTGAACCCAGCATGCAGACAGTACCACCTGCCAACAGGAAAACAAAGACCTAAGCCAACCAAGTCCAGAGTTCTGAGAAAGTCTCTACATGTACTGACCTTGCTCTTTGGCTTCTATAGTTCTGTTTCTGGCTAACTGTTCTGGCTAACTGAGGTGTGTTTACAAGCTTACCTTGAGAAAGGCTCAGGGATAAACTGGATTCCTGAACACCCAGTGCAGTTGTTGGCTGGATCATAGACTTTCTATTGCCTTGAACCTGTGTCTGAGTAGTCATCTCTGGTAGATAACCCAAAATAAAGCCTAAGAGGCTGATTAATCTCTTCCTAATGCTGTAACAACATGCCTGAGATAAGCATCTGTATTAGTCAGGGTTCTCTTGAACAGACTGAGGATTCATTTCGGGGCAGGGAGTTATATTACTTCTTAGTATTAGTAATTTATGAGAATTCGTTTTACATAGCTAAGTTGGCCATTAAGCAAGCGGGGGTCCTATGGGGAGGCTACAATTAATGAATAAAGGATTAATGGCCTAGCCATGTCCATAAGTAGAGTAGTTAACAAGGGGACCAGTTATTAGATCTCTTGATGTCTTTTTTAAAAATTTCCTGAAACTTATTAGATGGTTTACAGGCGGTGGCTCAGGTAGTCTAAAAATGGCTGTCTACCATCAGAAGGTTCGAGAATCCAGTAGTTGTTCAGTCCACGAGGTTTGATGTCTCAGATGGTCTTCAGTACATGCAGGAATCCTCATGAAGTAGGCTCTGGTCAGTGAAGGAATGGCTTTGCTAGGGAGAGCAAGCAGGCAAAGAGAGCAAGTCCCTCCTTCCATGTCCTTTATGTAGGTCGACAGTAAAAGGTGTGGCCCAGATTAAAGCTGGATCTTACCACCTCAGAAAGATCTGGACTAAAGGTGGGTCTTCCCACTTCAAATGATTTAATTAAGAAAAGTCTTTCAGCCAGGAGGTGGTGGCACATGCCTTTATTCCCAGCACTTGGGAGGCAGAGGCAGGCAGATCTCTGAGTTTGAGGCCAGTCTGGACTACAGAGTGATTTCCAGGACAGCCAGGGGGGCTATACAGAAAAACCCTGTCTCAAAAAAACAAAAACAACAACAAAAAAAGAAAATTTTTTCACAGGTGTACCAAGCTGCTTAGATTTTAGTTAATGCCGGATATAGTTAAGTTGACAGCCAAATATATCTATCATAGCAACTTAAAGGAGGACAGATTCATGGCAGATTCAGAAGTTTTGGTCCACAGCCCCTGACTGTATGTTTTTGCATCATGGTGAAAGAGTCCACCATGTCCAAAATGTGCAGCAGGAGAAACCAGATTACCTGCTGGTGGATAGGCAGCAGAGAAGGAGAGCTAATATGTGACAGGGGACAAGCCGGCCCTTCAATGACACATCCCAGTGACCTATTTACTCTACCCAGGTTCCACCTCCCAATAGCCCATCCAGTTATACACTCATCAGTGGATCATCACTGATGAAGTTGGCAACTTCAGGATCCAGTCACCTCTCAAAAGAACCATGAGCTTTAGGGGCAAGCATTAATGTAAGTATTTGGTGGAGGGGACATAGTTTCAGCTTGAAATCATGACAACAGCCAGCATTGCTATAATCACTGGTTTGCAGATAAGGACATCAGAATATCTCAATTTTGAATCTTTCCAATCCCTCTTCTTGTTTCAGTCACTATATCATTACATTGTTTCACTCAGGTTTCCTGAGCTTCATTCAGGGACAATTGAATGTGCCTGGCTCTGGGCCACATTCCTACTCCTGTCCTGAGATTTCTATCATATGTTATATGAGAACTTACAGTATCCACTGAAACCTCACACATCCCATGATTTAAAAATGGGCTAACAGATAATGCTTCCCACAGGTTATCTGAGACCTTTTCATCAGGCTTCCTCCAAGGTCCAATACTCTGTTGCCTTGTAGTGATGTCCAGCTAACTAGTGTATATTTGCACGGCTCTTTGTCTTCTGCCCCCATTCACTTCTCTACTCCTACCTCTAGGGAGGTCGTCCCATATGACTAACCTATACATAGCCTTCATTCCTCAGACTCTAACTTCCAGAGAACCCGGACCAAACTCATGAGATGAGATTATTTGCTAAACATACTAGGTTTGAAATAGAATACTGAGACTCATGGTCAGATGGTCTGACCCCATAGATTCCATGGGCATTTTCCTTGTCTTTCTCGACCTGAAGGACCCAATAACAGAGGCCTGAGTATGTCAACAATGAATTCTGGAAGACTGGTGTCTTCGTTAGGGTTTCTATTCCTGCACAAACATCATGACAAAGAAGCAAGTTGGGGAGAAAAGGGTTTATTGAGCTTACTTCCACATTGCTGTTGATCACCAGAGGAAGTCAAGACTGGAACTCATGCAGGTCAGGAAGCAGGAGCTGATGGAGAGGCCATGGAGGGATGTTCTTTACTGGCTTGCTTCCCCTGGCTTGCTCAGCCTGCCCTCTTATAGAACCCAAGACTTCCAGCCCAGGGATGGCACCACCCACAAGGGGCCCTACCCCCTTGATCACTAATTGAGAAAATGCCCCACAGCTGGGTCTCATGGAGGCACTTCCCCAACTGAAGCTCCTTTCTCTGTGATAACTCCAGCCTGTGTCCAGTTGACACACAAAACCAGCCAATACAACTGGTGTCAAATCAAACCTGGAAGGTCTGTCTTTGAAGCACACAGGAAAGTGATCGGTTCCATCGGTCAGACCCAGGAAGCAACTCCTAGGGCAGATAAGAGAGACTCAATTCCCTAACATCCTTGTTATAGTCTAGGCTCTTCTGCTATTTTCTCTCATCCTGCCTTCATTTCCTTCTTAGCCCTAACACAGTGTGAAAATAAGTATTTATTGCTATTTACTTTCCGTCTGTCTCCTACAAGAGCAGGGGCCCTGTCTGTTTTGTTCATAGACATTTGAATACTGTTTCCATAACACCTAACACAGTCCCTGGGACATAAACAGAAACTACTGAATTTGTCAGCTCTAAAAATAAAAAAAAGATCTTAATTGTTGAACAACTCAAAAGAGAGTTAATGGTACTAAAGGTGAAGCGAACAATACAAAGCAAATCACAAGAAAAAGAGCATGCTGGCTATTCAGAGAAAGTCTGCAGTTGGGTACGTTGGATGTATTTGTTTGAGAGATGGAGAGGAAGGAAGTGACTGGGGAAGTGCCTAATATTAAGACCAGATACTTATTATGGCTCCATTCTTTGCACAGGATGATAGCATTGCCTCTGCCTGGTAACTGGTTACATCACTTGGGTTTTCCAGGCTCTGCTATTGCCTGAATTAGGCATTCTCTCTTCTTTGTCAGCTATGGACTTTTTGAATCCAGTCACTTGAGGCTTGTTTGTATAGGGTCTGAGCTTGACTATCTGTTGGCATTGACATCCGATGCAGCTTGTGAAGTTAGGTGTTGACAGATCCTGACCCAAGTCTCAACCTATTGGCTGTACTCCTGGTTCTATCTACCTCTGAGACTCTGTTTAAGAGCTTGATGTTGTTCCTTCTGTTCTCACATGAATTCTTACACCGTTACCACCACCCTTCACCTTAGGAACAAGGAAATAGCTTCTCATTCATTTGTCCAAACATATAGTGGACCTGGGGGCTGAACACGGACCTCTCCTGATTGACTGTGAACTCTGAGCTGTTAAATGCCTTGCATATGCTCTCATATTGAGCTCAGTCTGTCTTTGAACTCCTGATTTTTGCCTTAGCTTTCGAGTGCTAATGACAGGCAGATGCTACTACACTCAGCTTCAGACATATCTCAGATTCCCTAGTGATTGGGAGATTAATTACGTATATTCATTCCTTCATCTCTCAATCCTGGTTTCCTCTAAGGTGGGTTCACTTGAGCCCATGTATGTTAGACAATGAGAGACCTAGTTCCATACTATCCTCCCTGAGCTCAACTTCTAAAAATAAATACATCCTAAGTATTCAGCAGTCCCTAGACTATTTCTCTGCACTTTGTAGAAGCACAGTTAGAGGCAGGCAACCACCTGCTCCTTCCCAGCACTTTGTAAGCTCTGTGTCTACCCTTGGTCTACTGGCATTTCAGGAACCAATGAAACTCACCTTCAATGCTGCTTATTTTTAGTGTCTCTGCATTTATATTTAGAAGGGAAGACTGGTCATGCCTCTGGGAGCATCATCCTTCCAATTTTTGCCGGATCACGGGGAGGCCACAGGAGAGAAAATTAGTAGTGCATGTAACTCTCCATTTATTCCCTGGATCCAGTGACCCAGCACAGGCACATGTGCCAAAGATACAAGGACAAAGCAGGAAGTCAGGATGACCTTCAATTGCTTAGACCAGGCCATTCACTGGTGACTTGGTGGGGATTCCTAAGAAAAAGGGCAGATATCAAATTATAAAGGTCAATGCTGCCAAAATAAAATTTCTCCTGTTCTCTCTGCAGCCTACCAAACATTTTCTTTTCCTTTTTGTTCTCACAAAACATATTTTTTGTGCATTTAATTTTTAAAATGAGTGATTTTATATGGATAAAAGTGATTTAAATATAAATATATGTGATTTAAATATATACATACTTTTAAATAAAGAACTTATCAAACATATCATATGAAAATGACATATTTCTAGTGTTTAATATTTACTAAAACATTCTGTAACAAAGGATCAAAGTTTTCATTGAAAAAAATGGGCAAAAGACATAGTTCAGAAAAATAGATTTCAGAGACTCATGGCTGAAAATAAGTAACTTTTACACCCATCCCTAAACAGGCGACATCTATACTATCTGTTCCAGAACTCAGGAAGCATCATAGAACAGAGAGTAGAAAGAATGTGAGAACGAGCAATGGGGGAGGAAGTCTGTGCCTGTGCCTGAACAAGGCTGGATCTGTCAATACTCAGACATAGGTGGGAGAAGGCTCCTTGCAGGCACTGCTTGCTATTGACGGATGCTGGAGAGAGAGGAGCCATGTTTGTCTTAGTGTTGTAGCCTCTCCTGAGACTCCCATGTGCCAGTTGATAGCTCTGCAAATGGAGGCCCTCCTTAAGCTTAGAAGGTTGTCAAACCAAAACCAAACAAAAAGATAGGTAAGTAGTAGTGGGGGTAGGGGACTTGTAGGGTGCTTAGAGTGAGTGGGATGGAGATAAGTGAAACAGAAAGGGATGAGATTATCAGAATGCATTAAATATATAAAACTCTCAAAAAAATTGAATAAAAAGAAAAAACTAGATGCAAATATACTGATAGACCTGTGAAAATCCACTCAAACTCCTTGTAAGAAATGGCTGCATCATTTTTCATCTATTAAATGGATAAGAACTTAAAAAGCATGACAAGAATCGCTTGGTGCAATTGTGAGAAATTATCTATTTTCATGTCCTCTGAGAAGAAATTAGTAGAATACATATGTATTAGTCACAGTTCACTAGAGGAACAGAACTGATAGACTGAATATCTATATATTAAAAAGTGATTGATGAGAGTGACTTACAGGCTGTGGTCCAGTTAGATCAACAATGGTTGTCTCTCAGTGGAAAGGACAAGAACTCAGTCATTGTTCAGTCCATGAGACTGGATGTCTGAACTGGTACCCAGTCCACTCTAGA
>JADRCC010177906.1:1565-17628 GCA_019843855.1 Hylomyscus alleni | reverse complement strand
ACCTTGAGCCTTCCCTCCCCAGACTGCATCTGGATCACAGTGGACACAATGTTCCAGTAGGAGGTGAGGATGAGGGAGACAGGTGCTAGGAGGATTACCACACCCATTGCAAAGATGGCCATTTCTGTGCTGTAAGTATCTGCTGAAGCCAGCTTCAGGAGGGCTGGAGGTTCACAGAAAAAGTGGTTAATGACATTGTTTCCTCGATAAGGAAGACGCAATGTGAACGTGGTATCCACCAGGGACACCAGTGCACCACTGGCCCAGGACCCTGCAGTCAGCTGGACACATACCCAGTGTGTCATGATGGTGGAGTAGTGCAGAGGCTTGCAGACAGCCACATAGCGGTCATAGGACATCACTGCCAGCAGTGCACACTCTGTGCATCCTACCAGAAGCAACACGACTATCTGTGTGGAGCATCCAGCAAAAGAAATGGTCTTCCTCTTCATCAGGAAGTGGGCAAGCACTTGGGGCACTGTGGTAGTCGAAAAGCAGAGATCAGCAAAGGACAGGTTTCTAAGGAAAAAGTACATGGGGGTGTGGAGTCTGGGGTCTGAGTGGATGAGCACGATGATCAGCAGGTTTCCCAGAACAGTGAGCAGGTAGATGAGGAGGAAGAGGAAGAAGAGCAGGACTTGGGTCTGTGGGTCCTGTGAGAGGCCCAGGAAGATGAATTCTGTCACAGAGGTTCTGTTGTCTTCACCCATGAATGGTTGTTTGTCTCTGAAGAAAAATATCAAAGAAAGAAACACATCAGTTGTTTCAGAACATTTGCATAATTGATTATTTTATTAATTCAAAATTGGACCATTCTTTTCTATAAAACTATTTCCATGTTGTGGAAGACTGGGTTTTTCTTTTGGGCTGTGTGGATCTGACAACAAAACCAGTTTTTTTTTCTTCTCCCTTTGTACCTTTTAGTGGAAAAAGGATTCTGAGTATGTTTTGTCACCAACCCACCTCTGTTCCTCCCAATGACCTGAGGGGGCTATGGTGCTGCTCAGAGTGCACCATCCTTATGTGGTCTGAGGAGCAAACCTGATAACCTTAACTACTTATGCTTTACATTGAGAAATGTTGATAATGTTTTTGAAGCCTATCATCTTCATTATTTGCAAAATAACCCTTAAAAATATTTTTGCTTTGCTTGTTTGCTTTGTTTTTTGTTTTTGTTTTTTTCTTTTTTGTTAAGCCAGGATAGTCTTGGTTGTTTTAGGACTCACTCTGTATATCAGACAGGCTTTAAACTCAGAGATTCATCTGCCTCTACCTCCCAAGTACTAGGACTGAAGGTGTAAGCTGCCATGATCCAGGAAGAATCACTCTTTAGAGTAAGGAATAAATAGAACTTTATGAAAAAGAAATTTATGTTTTATGGTCTTATCACTCAAATTCATTTATTTCCAATATAAAGAGAATTCTGTGGGTTATCATTAAACTAGCTGGCTTTTTGGCTGTTACACTTAGCATCCTTAAAATATCCAAAGTCTCTCTTCTGCACAGTTTTGTAGTTCTTTGTGCATGGTCCTTTAGCACTAAGAACACCAATTTCCACCCATTGCTGTGACCTAGTGGCCATTATTGTTAACAGTTTCATTTTATTCATCTTCAATCTACTTTAAATATGTAATAGTTACTTTCATTCCTACATTACTAAATGTAAAAATGACTCCACATAGTCTCATGCTAGTAACTCAGAGTACCTGTGACTTTCTACAAAGTTCTCTTCTTTCTTCAAGAATTTCCTGTAGAGAAATTCTTGTGAGCTCACTTTGTCTATAGCTCATATCTACTCTGAATGAACTCAAAAGCCTTCTCTATCTCCAGGGTGTTGCAGGTACTCCACCTGCCAGAGTCATCAACAGACAGACAAACAACAATCAAACATATCTCTAGTTTTATTTCCAATATTTTAGCATTTCAATGAGAATTATTAAAAGGGCAGATATTGAGGAATGAGACAAATATCACTTGCAGATAATTTGGTGATGAGTCTTTTAAAAACTACAAGTCAATTCTAGATGTATGTGACAGAATAGCAGTCATGGGAAGAAGCAGAGTGGAAGAGAAGTAAAAATAATAAAAATAAATATAAAAATAGTGTACTCATGTATGAAATTCTCAAAAGAATAAAAATTTAAATAAGAACTCTACAACTTATACTCTTCTTTATTATTGTATCTAACAAGAAATTCACATTATCATATAAGTCAGAAATTAGACATTAACATTTGCCCAAAGTTAGAAATAAAAGACAATCATTTGTGATTTATTATGGCTGTTTTTGGAGGGGGGGCAAAGTTATGTGTGTGAATGTGTGTGTGCTTCTGCATCTGTATGTGTTTCTTGTGCTTTTACTTTGGCTTTTCTTACTTCTATTTGTTTGTCTTGTTATATCTGATTTGTTTGTTTTTATTTTATCTTACTTTTTATTATCCCTTGATACCTATTGTTTCCTACAGAGAAACAGAAGGGTGGATCTTAGAAGAGTAGGGGAAGGGAAACCATAATGAGAATATGTCATATGAAAAGAATCTATTTTCAATAAAAGAAAAATAGAAAAAAAACATAAAACAAAAGGATAAAATATCTATTTTGAGGATCCTTAGAAACTATTTATTATGCCCTAGAAAAATAGTGAATTAATAGTGAACCCACAACAAACACCACCATGTTGATAGATATGGGTGACCCTTGGGGTGGAGGAACCTAATGGAAGCAGGGAACATGGCTCAATAGAGAACTACTCTGTTTGTACTTACATATAATGATTGCTTTAATTTCCAATTTAGCCTACATACTCTGAGAAAAAAGACAATGAACTTTTTAAATACATAAACAATTAAAATGAAAATATGTAAGAATGAAAAGTATACGATACAGTGAAAATAATGTCATAGTATGTCAAAGCAGACACTGTACATTATAGGAGTCAGCCAGAAGAGGCTTCCTGAGGGGTAGGTTAATGCTAAGCTCAGCATTTCCATTCAAAATAATTAATCTTCTTCATTAGATTAGTCATAGTTGAATAATTGACAAGGTAGGGACAAATATAATGTGATCGCATAATTTATCATAGCAAAAATATATAACTTTCTAGATTTTCAGCATGTTTGTCCATGCACTACACACAGAGAAACATACATAAATAAGTATATATATTTAAAAATAAGGTAGTGCTTTTTTGACTCCATGAAGGATAAGATTTATAAGCCTGACTACAAAGGTTCAGAGTTCAAAAGAAAATGATAATTTTTTTACTCCAATGGTTTAAGAGTATACTGTGACAAAACACAATGGGAATAAAGGAACAAAGAAATTATATTACAGATAACAGAGCAAACATTAATAACTCTTTATGGATGTGCAATGATAAACTAATAAAGAAGTAGGTGATAAATACAATGGGAAAAGAGAATATACCTATGACCTGGCAGTAGATTACAATTTAGCACAGCCAAATTAAAATTAGATGCCTCAATTGTTTACCTGTAGATGATATTTTTGAATATATGATATGCTAATGAGGTTTTTCTAATTACTGAAATACATGAGTATTTTATGTGTATAGAAAATACATAAAAATTAACACTTTACACTATAATTATCTAACATTCATACTTTCAAGCAGTGATCATGTATTCCTTTGAGTGATGGGATTACAACTGACAATTCTCTTTTCAACTTCGTATAATTTTATTATCTGAATATTCAATCACAAAGCAGATCTGTGTGTTTATAACCAGATAATAAATAGTTTTTCCCACTAGATCTTTTAGGCTGTAGTTGTTGCTTATTTCATCACTGCCTCTCTTTCCATCCTCCCTGTTACATTCTTAAACTTTGTAAACACCTGGCATAAAAGCTACTGTTGGGTAGAGATCTTGTTTTAAACTATATTTTCTCATGTAATCTTCATAATAAGTTACTCTCTCTACATGTTATGTAGAGAATGAAAATAAGCTTCAAATTAAAGACATGAGTTTTCTAGGGTTTCAGTGTCCAGGTTGGAATCGAGTTCCGATGATGGAAGCCTCATGCCCGTGGTCAAATACTCATCACCTTTTCCTGAGAACCTGGTGACATCACATAAATGGTTAATGCTGGAATAGTACAAAGTGAAATCAAGCCAGCTCTCACTGTGCACCCAGGGATGTCCATCCTGTGACCTGAAGACTGCACGTAGTCAAGGAGATCTAAGAATGTAGCCCAACATGAAATCCTAAATGTTTCTTAAAACGTTATGAGACTGGTTGATATTTTTCTGTAACTGTGGTTTTCTATTAAAAAAACTTGTAGGTAACAGCATGGTATTGCACAGTCCCGGCACCCCTGCACACATTACCACACACATTAACAGCCTTCCTTGGTGACTTTCTATTGTTTTCTTCTTGATATGATTTTCTTTTTACTAATTCTGTTCACACATTGTTAAAGAGGATAAACAGAAAACAGCCTAAAGTTACAATAGGCAAATGGTTAAAGCAAGTCCAGCACCTACATCTCTTCTCAATTTCATGTCATTCTCTGATTGTTCCTCAGCTTGTTAGTGCCATGACTTTGGGCAACATACACAACATAAATCTTTATCTCTCCCTAACTCTCTATTCTAGATTAAAATGTTCTCTGATTCTTCAGAAATATGATTTACTGTCTTTAATGTGGTAGTTCTGGTCCCATTGGCTTTTGTCTTTACAGTTGGTTTTAATATAATTGTTTCCTGAAATTTTCTACTTAATACATATGCAGGTTGGCTACTATCTTCAGAGTACACATAAAAACTTGCATGAAATTCTCACATGAGTCTTAAAAATATCTGATATATGTTTCCATGATCTTAGAGTGGGTTGCAGCCTCAATATTCTTTAAACACACATATATTTCTATCATTAATAGTTCAACATTGTCTGGCACATACTAATGATTAAATAAAAGTTAGCTTATCAAAAAAAACAAAGAATCCCATGCAGACACTTTCACAGAAGCACACCTAATTTTTAAAAACTTGTATTTGAAAAGAGCAGGGAGGTGGTTTTCCTACATGTTTTTTCAGTGTAGGAGTCTTGGGTTGCATCCCGGACTTGTAAGGAAGCACCAAAGTGGATGCACTGAGTAAGCAAGAGGCAGAGGAGAAAGTGGGAGCCAAGAAGAGTGAAGGTTAACGCCTCAGCCTATGTGAAGAGAATGGAGACTCCTTGGAAGGAGAACTTCCTCCTCAGCATCTTCCCTACCCTCACCCAGAACACTGGCAGTTGTGAACACAGCACAATGAGAGCAATGATAGACAAGTGACAAGTGGAGCTTTGGTGTCTGCAGCCTGTGTTGCCTTACCCTAACAAGTAATGTCCATTGCTGTTTCCCAACTATGGTGAGGCTGGGACATCATCTGGAATTTCTTTCCAAGTGCAGAAAGTGCTGTATGTGAAGAAACTCAACTAAGAGCCACCAGCTTAGAGGAGTATCAACCAGGAAGTCTTCAAACCTGAGTTCCTAAGAGCTCTTATTACTAGACAGTTCCCTGGAGCACGCAGGCTGTTAACTTTTTAAAAATCATTCTACAAGAAGATATTCCAGGGGGACTAAAATAATCATCTGTAACTAAGATACTTGAATCTCATCTGATGTCAAACCAAGTCACCCTGTGGTCATATGGGGTCTCCAAGTCTCATTCAGTATTGATGGTAACATAAAATGCAACTGAGAGAATTTTATTAATGCCTCAGTATCTGCAGGGACTTGGGTTCAGTATGTCTTTAGATATCCTGAAATACTCATCTTTTATGCAATGAATATTGACTCATAAACTATGCATATACTATCTTCTACATTAATTTTTGTAGTTATTACTTATAATATTTAAAACAATCCTCACATATTCCAGATGTGTATATTTAAAAATCAATTTTGATTTATGGTTGGCAAATATGTGGATGCAGAATATGTAGGCAGGAGGGGGCAGATTTTGAATTGAATTTTCCAAATTAAGAGCTTTCAGAGAGTTCTAACTATCCATTGCATGCATTTGTGTCTAAAATGGCTCAATTTCCTTATAGTCACATGGGAAAATAATGCTACAGGAACATGGCACAGAACAAGATACCATGACTGCTTAAATGGAGGCTTGAGTAGAGTCAATGGAAAAGCTGAGAATGAGAACTAGGTCAACACGAAAGCTTTTGTAGTAAAGTCCACAGTATGGACAATATTTTTGTCCACACACATTCAAAACTAGCAAAATTTGGCCTTAGGTCAAAAAGTATTTTTAAAGTTGCCCTCTGGATGATAAATGACAACATTCCTGACCAGATTAGGAAATACAAGAGAATAGACAAATTGATTAGTTCTAAATAAAATGTCAATATAATAATTGTAAACCCCAAGGCAAAAAGTCAGTGAAGAGGTTCCATTGAAAACAAAGATTAAACAAACAAACAAAAAACCTAAGGGAATGGAAAAGTAAGGCAAGTAATAATAATATGGAAAATGGAAATACCAACAAGCATTTTTCACACACACACTGATGTGTTTCATGTAAAGACAGCATCCAAAAATTCTGTGGTAATCACTGCTTGATTGAAATATTTAAAATATTATCTAAATTTTTCATTCTTACTTTTAATTCTCTGGCAGTACCATCATTTGCCTTGCATTGTGTCACTCAGATATCCTGAACTTCTTAAGTTTATTTGTAGTATAGCAGAAGTTCTATCACCTGTATTTTAAAACAGTGTAAGTCACTAAGAAAGTCCTCAAATAAAACTGGCAAAGATAACCAAACCAAAAGATGAAACATGAAAAGCCACCTGGACTCCTTCATAGAGCGTTTTTAACTCTAAACTAATAAATTCATAGATACCAAGACATGCAAAATGCTATATGATTATCACAAAAGTTTGGTACTAAAAGTGATCTATGGATGATATGAAAAGGGTATAAACTAGCACATGAATGAAGTCATTAAATTGAGCCATGGTTGAGGAGGAAAGCCAGTAAGACTCATCAACCTGATGTTAAATCTTGCACAAATGGAAAATCAGCAGCAAGTCAGATATGTCAACAAGGAAATTAAGAATTTGGAAACAAAACAAAAGTATTGTAAATAAAATGGCATCAGGGGATCAATTAGAAAACACAGTGGAAGCATGACCAATAGACTCACCCAAGCGAAAGATAGAATACCTTACCAAGTAAGCTGTTCCTGAAAGTCAGGGTATTAATACTACTATGCTTGGTAAATGCTATGGTTGTAAATCTAAAACGCATTAACCATAGCTAAGAACAGGAACTAGATTAGGTACCTATCAACAGATGAATAGATGAAGAAAATGTTGCAATTAAACACAATGAAATTTTACTCATTCATAAAGGATGAAAGTATGCCATTTTCAACAAAGCGGATGAAACTAGAGATTATATGTAAAGTGAAATAAGAAAGACTTGGAAAGACAAATATTACATGTGTTCTGTCATATGTAGAACCTAGATTTGAATATACAACATGTCAAAAACTGAAATACCAGCATTGAAAGTAAGTTAGGGAAACCAGCAAAGGGCAATAGAGGGAAGAAGATAAAATATTGAATGCTTTCTTTCATGTGCGTTGGGGTCTGAGAATTGCCACACAAACAACTCAGACACAGATCTCAGATAAATAGGGATTGTTTATTGAATGTCACACCCCAAGACTGATGAATCAGGGACATGATTCAGGTTCAGGAGCTGAACCATGACCTTGAGTCAAGATCCTACAGAGCATTTTAAGCCTAATATCTACAAATATCTGTTCCAACTTACTTCATCAATCAAGATTTAGGGATAAGGAAATTTCCTTAGTAAAATGTCTTTGTTGTATATTTACCCTGTTCCCATTGGTTGGGATATTCAACTATGGTGGAGGATTTGCTTTGGTTGATATTCGTCTCTTAACTTGTCTACCAGGATGGAACTTGTATAACATTCATATCTTTAATAGCTGAGTAGTACTCCATTGTGTAAATGTACCACATTTTCTGTATCCATTCTTCTGATGTAGGGCATCTGTATTCTTTCCAGCTTCTGACTATTATTAATAAGGCTGCTACAAACATAGTGGAGCATGTGTCCTTGTTATATGTTAGAGCATCTTTTGTGTATATGCCCAGGAGTGTAGAGCTGGGTCCTCAGGTAGTACTATGTCCAAATTTCTTGGAAATCATCAGAATGATTTCCTGAGTGGCTCTACCAGCTTGCAATCCCACCAACAGTGGAAGAGTGTTCTCTTTCTCCATATCCTTGCCAGCATCTGCTGTCACTTGAGTTTTCAATCTTAGCCATTCTGACTGATATGAGGTGGAAGCTCAGGGTTGTTTTGATTTCCATTTCTCTAATAACTAAGGATGTTAATGATTTCCATTTCTCAGATAACTTTTCTTTAGGTGCTTCTCTGCCATTCAATATTCCTCAACTGAGAACTCTTTGTTTAGCTCTGCACCTCACTTTTTCATAGGGTTATTTGATTCTCTGTTGAGTCTAGCTTCTTCAGTTCTTTGTATATATTGGATATTAGCCCTCTATCAGATTTAGGATTAGTAAAGATCTTTTCCCAATTTGTTGGTTGCCATTTTGTCCTATTGACAGTGTCCTTTGCCTTATGGAAGTTTTGCAATTTTATGAGGTCCCACTTGTCGATTCTTGATCTTACAGCACAGGCATTGGTGTTCTGTTCAGGAAATTTTCCCTTGTGTCTGTATGTTTGAGGCTCTTCCCCATTTACTCCTCTATAAGTTTCAGTGTGTCTGGTTTTATGTGGAGGTCCTTGATCCACTTGGACTTAAGCTTTGTACAAGGAGATAAGAATGAATTGAAGAACTGTAGAATTCTTCTACATGCTGACTGCCAGTTGAACCAGCACTATTTATTGAAAATGCTGTCTTTTTTCCAATGGATGGTTTTAGCTCCTTTGTCAAAGATAAAGTGACCATAGGTATGACCCAGAAGTTTTTTTTATTGTCGAGAATAGTTTTTGCTATCCTGGGAAATTTTTGTTGTTGTTGTTGCATATCACTTTTTCTAACTTTATGGAAAATTGAATTGGAATTTTGATGTGAAGTCATTGAATCTGTAGATTGCATTCGGGAAGATGGCTGATTTTACTATATTAATCCTGCCAATCCATGAGCATGGGAGATCTTTCTATCTTCTGAGATCTTCTTCAGTTTCTTTCTTCAGAGATTTGAAATTCTTGTCCAACCAAAGAGTACACATGGAGTGACCCATGGCTCCATCCACATATGTAGCACAGTTTGGCCTTGTCTGGCATCAATGAGAAGAGAGGTCCTTGGTCCTGAGAAGGCTCGATGCCCCAATGTAGGGGAATACGAGGGGGAGAGTCAGAGTGGGTGGTTGGGTGGGGGAGCATCATCATAGAAGCAGGAGGAGCGGGGATGGGATGGGTTTTTCCAGAGGAGAAACCGAGAAAGAGAATAACATTTGAAATGTAAATAAATAAAATATCCAATAAAAAGAGTTACCACTATATAAAAAAAAAAATTCATGTCTTTACTTGCCAACTAGTATGTCAGTTACTGATATACTTGTCTCTTTCTGCCATGTAGGATGTCATTTCCTAGGGAGGTCTTGGGAACTTAAACTTTACTCAACCCCTACTCAAAATGGAAATCTTGTTCCAAATAGATGCAGGTGTCTCTCTTGTGTTGGAATCCCTCCCAGGCAGCTTATAAAGGCAAATATCATAAAAGCTTATACACAGGTGCAGGAAGTGCTGCTGGGTGGTTCGTTCAGGTCCAAGCTTATTGTGGGTAACTGTACAAAGTAATTCTATTGACTTCTGTTGTGTTTGGTTTCCAAGGGCATAAAAGTTAACAGAATATGCAATTAACTTGGACATGAGAAAGTTTCCTAGTAACAGCAGAAATAACATATGAGAAAGTTTTTTCATAGTACTAGTAACAGAACAAAATGGCAAGCTAGCCAGGTAACAATTACCTAGGCCTTAATATTTTACCTAGACCTTAATATGTGCAAACATATATATTTGTGTGTGTGTTTGTGAGAGAGACAGAGACAGAGACAGACAGAGAAACAGAGAGAGAGAATGGGTATGGAGATGTAAGGGCAACTAGAAGGAGCTGAGGGAGGCGAAAAGCATTATCAGGATATATTGTATGATTTTTTTTGCAAAAAATCTTAATTTTATTTAATCTTTTTTTTACACTCCAGATTTTATCCCCTTCCCGGTCCACCCTCTGACTGTTCCACATCCCATACCTCCTTCCCGACCTGTCTTCAGAAGGATGTCCTCAAACCCCACCCCTACACCCCAACCCCACCAGGCCTCCCCACTCCCTGGGGCATCAAGTATGTGGAGGATTAGATGAATCTTCTCTAACTGAACCCAGACTCAGCGATCCTCTGCTCTATGTGTGTTGGTGGCCTCATATCAGCTGGTGCATGCTGTCTGGTTGGTGGTCTAGTGTCTGAGAGATCTCAGGAGTCCTGGTTAATTGAGAGTGCTGGTCCTCCTACAGGGTTGCCCTCCTTAGCTTCTTCCAGCTTTTCCCTACTCAACCACAGGGGTCAGCAGCTTCTATCCATTGGTTGGGTACAAATATCTGCATCTGACTCTTTCAGCTGCTTGTTGGGTCTTTCGAAGCGCAGTCATGATAGGTCCCTTTTTGTGAGTGCTCCATAGCCTCAGTAATAGTGTCAGGCCTTGGGGCCTCCCCTTGAGCTGGATACCACTTTGGTCCTGTCACTGGACCTCCCTTTCCTCAGGCTCTTCTCCATTTTTGTCCCTGCAGTTCTTTCAGAAAGGAACAATTATGGATTTTTGGCTGTGGAATGGCAACCCCCAAGAAATAGTTTCCATTGGAGTTTCCAAAACTCAGGATTTTTTATTTTTACTTGATTCCAGTTGTGTTGTGTTTTATTGACACAGGATCTCTCTGTATAGCATAGTCTGTATTCAAATTCATGATTTGCCTACTTCAACTTCCTGAGTGCTGGGATTGCAACTATATATAACTATGCCTTGTTAGTTTTCTCTTCTGTGGCCAAGAAGATTGGTGGGTTTTGGATCAATGTAGACATAAAAGCAAAATGAGAAAATAAAAGCTAGCATTCCCTTGAAACTGATCCCACATGCCAATTTGCAAGAGCAGAGCTCCAGCTCTGCTCACGCTATAGTCTGAGGCTTGGAACCATACTAAGATCAATGTGTTATATTCTGGTGACTAGATGTATATAGAAATTTCTACCTCAATCTGACAATCATTTTCTCTGTTAAATTTAATAGTTCAAAAACTATTAAATGTAATAGTATTCAATGTATTAATTATAATATTACATTTATAGTTTTTGAAATGGATTATGTAATTTTTCATATTTTCTTCTTTTTCATGTTCATTTTATTCTTGAAGATATAAATGTATATTTTATAAAAGTAGGAGTCCATGAGCATGAAATTTTAAAAATTGGCTGGTCCTACACTGGAAATGTCACAAATATGTTTTATTGCAGCTAGTCTTGGATATAATGCAGTCTAATTATCACTCAAAACTTACATGCAGTTGTCTGTGTTTTGATCATTGTGTCTAAGAAATAATTGCTCAGATCAAAGATGTAGTTAGTGAGATGAAAAAATATACAAATATGGGAACCAACCTAGTTGCTGCAAATCAATGGAAACACTTTGCAGAACAGAGAGACAACCCACAGAATGGGAACCACTGTTGATTTTTAAACCGTGTGTGTGAAAACAGGATATGTTCCACTTGAGTTATCAAAGGCATACTGATATGTTTAACAAATTATTTTCAGTGTTGTATAGAGAGTGATAAGAGGAAACATATGGGAATTTAATAAAAGCAATCAAGGGAGAGCAAGCCATAGCTCAGATGTTGGGGTCTGAGAGCGAAGTGGAGTAATGAGGAAGCAGAGAAGGTGGTAAGGTGCTTAGGCACTTACACTGTTTAAGGTAAGAGTGAAGAGAACTGACACAGCCTATCCAATCTCATGCCTGATGCAGGAGGCTGAAAAGTTAGTTGGGTAGGCAATCAGCAGTTCTCTTTTTGATCTATTTATTTGGGAGTGTGTTGTGTGAGAACCTGACTCCCCTACTGATACGTTGCAGCAGTGGCAGTGAAGCCTCCATTCAAATGCTCAGAACATCTGGCTGTTGGTCTCTAGTATGATCTTCCCATCTGAGCGGAAGGTACCTGGAGTCTTGATGCAAATGCAGACAAGGTTGAAATCCCGTTTGTCTAGAAGCCAAACCGTTCGCAGCCTGCTCCTCCTGTCCCCACATCCTGTACCCATAGTTTCACCACCAAATTGAACTTAGTTTTGGTTTATACTTGTCCTCAGCACATGAAGATTATGTTAGCGATTATAAACAATCACTGAAAAATTTTTAATTAGAAGGGAATGTGTGCATGGATTATATGTAAATACTAGTCAATTATATATGATACTCAAACACTCATGGATCTTGGTTATCTGTGGAGATCCCTTAGAGATTAATACTCAGAGATGAACACATTTCCATTAGCTACATTTTATACTATCAATGGTAAAAAACCCTCCCTATGTTATCAGTTCAGACTTTGAGATTTCATATCTCCACAGAGTGACTTAAGATGTGTTGGTGTGGTACCTAAAACAAGTGAGACTTAAGTATACCTCTTAGAGACTTCATTTAAAAAAATTATTTATTATTTATTTATTTTGTATATGACTGTTCTATTTGCATGTACATTGACATGCCAGAAGAGGGCATCAGATTCTACTATAGATGATCATGAGGAGTCAATCCTCTTAGCCTCTGAGCCATCTTTTAATCCCCAAGAGATTATAATTTTTAATGCCCACATATTCCCTTACTGTAGATTTTTTCAAGTTAACTACTCTTATTACTCTAGAGAGCACTCTTATTTAGAACAACTCTATGACCTCAGATTTGAAGACTTCCTATATGAAACTCTTCCAGACCCAAGGCAGTAGCTTTTCAGTACATTTGGAATTGCCGATCATACATCAGCAATCTTTGTATCAGGACCAAATAGGACTCAAAACCCAGATGATGTCCCAGCTTCAGCATGTTTGGGAGATGTCCATGGAGTTTGTTTATTAGGAAAAGAACCCCCAGGCTACAGAAACCACATTTTCCTTTATTTTTAACTCCATCATTAGGCTCACTGCTCTGTGTTTACACCTATTGCACCTTCCAGTGCTCCAGGTGAGAGTGGAGAAGATTGTAAGGGGTGAGTTCTTCAATCAGTCTGAACTGTGATTTCTTTCACACAGTAAAAGGCTTTCATTTGCACTGCTATTTCCATGGGTCTCTGGAGAGAAGAGGTGATCTTCATAAGCCCTGTTCTGGAGCTTCTCTGGGTATAGTTAAGTCTTGATTAAAGGTACCAGAGTGACTACAAGGACTGTGGATAGCCACTGTCCGTGGCTCTGGAAGGCTAAGCTCTATGTTATCCTCTGCATCCTTGACTCAGTGTGCCTCTTTCTTTCACTATTTGAATTTGGTCATTGAAAGAAGACAGGGATGTGTACTTGAAGCTCTGTTCCTAGAAACACAGGCAGGAGCTCCAGCTTCCCTGATGATCAGAAAAGCTGTCTGCCGATGTAGGTGAACAGGTTGCAGCCCTGTCCCTGTCCTTGAACAAACTGAACTTTCATTCTTCTCTGCGATATGGCTGACGCTCTATTAGTTCTGCATAACTGGCAGTCAATCCTGGTGTTTGAAAGTCAAGCCTTTTCCATCCTATGAATCAGATTTCTCCTTTCCTTAAACACGGCTCCCTTGGAATCAGTGAGTAAATGTGATAGTGCTAGCATGAGCTTCTTTATGTTTTTACTCAAATCATTTCTATTAAACTGTGAGCATGTGCCAGGGGATCTTGAAATTTAAATTGTATCATTAAATTATGTATGTTTCAGAATCCTAAAATAGTAGTGCAGTCTAGAATCATGTAAAAAAAAAAAACTAAACATACTCTTAAAACTGTATTAAGAAATGTTTGTATTGTCTTTTTATAGACAATACAAAACTAATGGATAGATCTAACCCATCAGTTGAGCGGAAAACTTTAGACAGCACTTACATAGAATACAACTGTAAACGAAAAAGTCAAAGGGGCCAGAATGTTCCTGCAAAGCCTAAAGAATTAGAGAATTGGAGAGAATTTTTTAGCAGAGGCTCTTATAAAATGTAATGGAAGTGTAGTATTTTTCACTTGTGGATATTGCCTGAAGACAAGAACTAAAGAATAATTAACAACCTTACTTTAAAATGCTTAGGGTTGTTTATATGTATGTGCCTATATACAGTGAGTGGACACAGTCTCTAAATGTCTCTGAAATACTTATTCTGTATAAATTTATGTTCAAATATTTCTTTGCTACCTAACCAATCATCCTACTGTGAATTAATTAATAATGTGAGTTTTCTGGGTTATGGAAAATGCTACTTTTAGGACTGAACTAAATCTTAAGGAGATTCTTATGACTTTATTGCTAATCAAATTCATGATATCTCTGCTTTTGCAGAACTTATCACTATTTTTATTCTGGGTTTACATTGTCTGTATTCTAACTTATTCATGCCAGAAGCCCCCAGAGAGATAAAGAGCTAAATTGTCAGAAGCCATCAGTTTTTGCTCCTGAAATAGGAAAAAAATTATTAAACTGCCAGAAGCCAACAGCTTCTGGTCCCCAGAATAGCAACAGAGAGTTAAACTGCCAGAAGTCATTAGTTTTTGGTGCCTTCCTTGGTTACCTCAATGTCAAAGCTGGTGTTCAACACATTCATGTTTTATTTAGTAGATTCACTAATTTCAAATTTTTATTTTGTCTTTTTAGATAGAAATTATAGGCTAAATTGGAAAGTAAATAAAGTAATACTCATAAGCATAAAAAAGTGCAATTTTTCCTGATACCCTAGAATTCCACTTCCCAAGGGTCACCACAGTTAACCAACTGTTCTCTGTGGATTGGCCAGCCCTGAACAGGAACTACTTTGTTGTAGCATGATAATAATTTTCCAAGTGTCCATAATATGACTATTTAACCTTTTAGTTTTAACTCTGGAAGAAAGATTCTGATTTTAGAGCTTTATAGAAATATTAATTTCTCTGGATTGTTGTACAAAAGCAGTGTCTAAGTTGTACGTTTTATCACAGTCAAACTAACAAATTAAATGATCACCTAATCCAAATGTATAACTCCTGGGATCTTACTGTTAGGTTCTACAGTTTTGTTTTGTGGTATTAAAATTTTTTTAGGCTTTAAACTACTCATATTAAAGCAGAGTTTGAAAAACAGATAGAACACTGGTTAAAGCAGACTTCCTTTGCAGGTCATTACATGTACATTGAAGTCTTCAGTTCTGCCTTATTGCTTTTAACTATGACTTAGAATTTTTCTGTTAACATACTTCTACTCTCAAGGGATCAACAGAAACAAAGGAATGCAAAAGGGGAAAGCAACTGATGGAAATAATCCTCATCCCAAGCCAAACACAGTGAGCCAGCCCCACTTATTTCACATTCCCAACTGTTTTCCTCACATTGCAATAGCAACAGTACCTAGACCACAGTCCTGTTGTTGTTGTTGTTGTTATTGTTATTGTTTTGGTACAGGGTCCCACTATGAAGTCTTGGATTGGAACTAACTATTTAGACCAGGCTGGCCTTGTATTCACAGAGATCTATAAGCCTCTGCTTCTGAAGTTCTGGAACTGTAAACATGTGTGCCCATGCTTATGTATAATCTCAATTACAATAAGACACTATATAATATGATGAACCATTCATTATTGTCCTAAACTCTTTAAAACTGCTTACATTTTTATGAACCTTTATATCAACACTACTAGATAAGTATAATTTAGGTCAGTTGGGTTACTACTTTATAACCTAGAAAAACTAAGTAAAGCAAACTAGTTAATTTGCTGTTGACTACACATCAACTCTACCTACTAGGATTGAAACTCTTATTTATTTGTGTGTTGATTATTATTTGTGTGTGTGTGTGTGTGTGTGTGTGTGTGTGT
>JADRCC010177821.1:438-14197 GCA_019843855.1 Hylomyscus alleni | reverse complement strand
AACCACTCTGGAAATCAGTTTGGCGGTTCCTCCGGAAATTGGACATAATTCTACCGGTGGACCCAGCTATACCACTCCTGGGCATATACCCAGAAGATGCTTCAACATGTAATAAGGACACATGCTCCACCATGTTCATAGCAGCCTTATTTATAATAGCCAGAAACTGGAAACAACCCAGATGTCCTTCAACAGAGGAATGGATACAGAAATTATGGTACATCTACACAATGGAGTACTACTCAGCTATTAAAAACAATGAATTTATGAAATTCTTAGGGAAATGGATGGATCTGGAGAATATCATCCTGAGTGAGGTAACCCAATCACAAAAGAACACACATGGTATGCACTCTCTGATAAGTGGTTATTAGCCCAGAAGTTTGGAATACACAAAGTACAACCCACAAACCTCCAGAAACTCAAGAAAAAGGAAGATATTTCATTCCTTCTTAAAAGGGGGAACAAAATACCCATGCAAGGAGTTGCAGAGACTAACTATGGAGCAGAGACTGAAGGAAGGGCACTCCAGCCTGATATAGCTGTCTCCTGAGAGACTCTGACAGTACCTGACTAATACAGGGGTAGAGGCTCACAGTCATCCATTGAACTGAGTACAGGATCCCCAATGAAGGAGTTAGAGAGGGAACCAATGGAGTTAAAGGGTTTGCAGCCTCTTGGGACGAACAACAATATGGGCTGACCAATACCCTCAGAACTCCCAGGGACTAAACCACCAACCAAGGACTATACATGGTGGGACTGATTGTTCTGGCAGCATGTGTATAGTAGAGGATTGCAAAGTCGGTCATCAATGGGAGGAGAGGCCCTTGGCCCTGTGAAGGTTCTATGCCCCAGTGTAGGGGAATGACAGGGCTGATAAGTGGGAGAGGATGGGGTGGCGGGCATGGGGAGGGGGGAGGCAACAGGGGTTTGTTCTGGTTGTTTTTGATTGTTCATTAAATATTATTTAGAAAATAAAAAAAAAGAAAAAAATGTCAAAAAAAAGGATACTGAAAAAAAAAATTGTCAAGTCTTCTGTTCAAAGAAAAAGATCAGCAAAATGAAAAAAGCTATTATAAGAAATAGAGAATAATTAACTACTTTGCTGAGTTACTTTCACATGCTATATATTTTAATGTCATTTAAGCTTTCTAACAATTCTGAAAAGCAGATATTACTTTACCATTTGCAGACAAGGCAGCTGATATTCAGAGAGGTTAGTAACTTTAAAGTCGTTTAATTTAGGAAATAGAAGCCTGAGTTTGAACTCACATTTACCTTATTCCAGAGCTAATATTTTACTTTCACTTCATTTTGAGAAGATTTGTAAGATGGTTAGATACTAGATCTGACTACTTTTCCATGAGAATTTGTGTTTAAATTATTTATTATCCTTGCACTTCTGTTTTTGGTATTTGTAAAATGAAGAGGTTTCCCCCAACACACACTTAGGACTTTTATAAGAATCTAGTAAATAGGGCTGGAGAGGTGGCTCAGCGGGTAAGAGCACCGACTGCTCTTCAGAAGGTCATGAGTTCAAATCCCAGCAACCACATGGTGGCTCACAACCACCCGTAATGAAATCTGACGCCCTCTTCTGGTATGTCTGATGACAGCTACAGTGTACTCACTTATAATAATAAATAAATCTTTAAAAAAAGAAGAATCTAGTAAATAATGTACCTAAGCTGCTGATATAAATTAGTTATTAGGAATGCCCATAGTTCACCAAAAAACAAGTCTTCAAAATCATTTATAGTTCTCTTGACATTTTACTAGTAAGTGGTATGTGATGAGCTAAGGATGAATGATGTCAAAGAAATCACTGTAGGCGTTGGAAGGCCTGTATTGTGTATCCATACAAGGTGGACTTAGAAAGAATGGGGGGAAAGGGGCGGGATGCAGAAGCATATTGACTATTGTCTTCTTACTTTCTTGGAAATTTTCTTTTTCTTTCTTTATTTTCTTCACTCTTTAATATCTCTGCCAACTTGGCTTGTATTTCAGGAGCTTCAAAAGGCCCAAAAGAAGAAATATATCAAGAAGAAGCCTTTGCTGAAGGAGGTAGAACAACCTCGCCCTCAAGATTCCAATGCCATCATGACAATGCCTGCACCAACACTGGCTCCTACACCCCAGCCTGTCACTTCCTCCTCACCCCAGCCACCTCCTGAGCCTAAACAAGAGGCTCTGTCTGGAAGTCTTGCTGACCATGAGTACACTGCTCGTCCCAATGCCTTTGGCATGGCTCAGGCAAATCGCAGCACCACACCCATGGCCCCTGGAGTCTTCCTCACCCAGCGGCGCCCTTCAGTTGGTTCCCAGAGCAGTCAGGCAGGACAAGGTACATGACCCAAATGGACATTAAAATGAGAGCTGTTAAAAGTTCCCTGGTCTAAATCTTAAGTGCTCTAATAGATAAGAATACCAGGAAGCCAAACTTCAGGTGCTTGGATATTGGCCTTCCAATACCTACAGCTCAATAGGCCATGAAGAGGCAGTTAACTGAATTTAAATAGAAGTAATACTAGATTTAGGTTTGAAAGATTCTTCTGATGGTCATAGTAGAGGATGGACTAGAAGTAAGTAGTCTATACATCCATTCAGAAAGGACTGAGGAAACGCAGTTGTGTGACATCTGGTCAAAGTAAAGGAGAGATGATAAATGGGAAGAATAGTAGGATGTGAGAAGTGATTTGATATGGGGAGACAGAAAGATGCATGAGAGAGAATTCAAGCCCTTTTCGTCCATTGGCCAGAGCCCAACCATAGCGTATGGATGGTTGTACTTCAAGTATACTGAGCTTGGTGTGATGTTTAGGATCAACTAGAATGGGGGTTTCTAATGAAAGAAGGCCCTGAGCATGGGATCCTCAGGGACATGGAACTATAGTCACTAATCCTAGTGATCAGGATAACATGAATGACATAGAAGCATATTGACCTCCTTACAAAATGTTCTAAGGAAAGTGATTGAACCCAAAGTAAGTGATGAGAAACAGCCAGAAAACTAGAACTATAGTGACTATGATTGTTGCAGCAATCAGAGAAGGAGTAGCTAAGCATGTGGCACTGAATAGAAGTTGTTAAGGAGGGTTCCTTGTCTGATAAAGTGTAAGGATGAAGAGCTTTGTTGAGAGAGAAAAACAAAGCACAGATGTGTGGCACAAAACAGTTGGTGCTGAAGTTGCTCATAAAGCCTCTGCTTACTTTGGCCCTTCTTTACAGGAAAGCGTCCTAAAAAGGGCCTGGCCACAGCAAAGCAGAGACTCGGCCGCATCCTGAAAATCCACAGAAATGGCAAGTTACTTCTGTGAGATGAGCCCCATCATGTCCTACTCCTTCATCCCTTCACCCCCATTGCCTTCTTCGTTGTCAACTCGGGGCACTCCTGGATCCTATGAGCCCCGGACAAGGTGCATTGTCCTGCTTTCTTGGGACTGACCAAAGGCACGGACTATCTCCAACTCCCTTTCCCACTTCCCCATGAGTGTCCTACCTTCTTTTTCCATACCCATAAGTAGCAGGCAAATGGGAGAGGTTTCCATCTGACAAGAACCTTTTCCTGCTCCACCCACATATCTCAACTTACACTTTGTCTTTATTATTTTCCACCGCTCCTCCATATGGAAGGAATGATGAGGAGCAACATAAAGGGAGTCTGGGCCTGTCAGTCTCCTCAGCCACGAGTGAGAGGCCCAGTTCTCAACATTTTCTGCACCTCCAGCCCTGTCTCTAAGCCTGCCCACCTCCACCCATTCCTACCCCTTCCTCACAACCAGTTGATATAGCCAACCTTCAGTCTTGTTTCTGATAGAAGGTTGTGTAGTCTTTATCTCCTTTTACCTCTTTTTTTTCATGACAAAAGTGAAGAGGGTCTTTATGACCCTATTATGGGCCAATTCCAGAGCTGGCCCAGAAAAGCTGACTTTATCTGTCTTTGGGGGGAGGGGGGAGATTCCTTTTACTTTTCGAGGTGGGAAAAAGGACAGATACCCAAGCGTTTGACCATGATAGTTGCCTAGTCCACCAGAGGAAACTACTTTTGTCTGACTGCACATAAAGCCCCTATGATGATCTTAAGGAATTTGTCTATATTTTTGAGGCCCTATAGAACAGTTACCCTCTTGAGGCAACTGGGTTCAAGCAGGTACAAACTCACCTCCTAGAAATCTGAAGTACCTGCCACATTGATAACTCTAGCTCCTACCACCCCATGTGTACCACAAAGCACAGCCTAGACCTTTTGAAGAGGGTGTGGTGAGAAAAGCTAACCCTGCAGGGTCATTATCAGGAACTTCCATGTCTCTTTTTCCATCTAAGTTTAATCTAAAAAAGATTTCAGGACTAAGATCTTCACCCCTGGGACTTTGCACTTCCAGACCACAGGCCAACATTCAAGCATAGTGCAGATATGCTATTCAAGTCTGAAGTTAGAAACAGTGCCCATATGTGAAGTAGCAGATATTCTGATCCACTTTTTTCTCCTTTCCTTTGTGATTGTCACTATTTTTCAGACAGTGTCCCCACCTCCCTCTTGTCTTGCCTCACTGGCTATCTGGACTTGATGGAGACTGCCCCTTCTGAACAACCCATTTTGGCACTGCCCAAGTGGGAGTGTCCTCTACCTTCCACTTGTCCTCATCCCAGCTTGCCTAGTGCTTCTGGGGAATTTAACAGCTATGATGCAGACCACAGGGAATTTGTGAGGCCTCTGTGTTATCTTTTATGTTTGTGGCTTATCTTTTATTTTTTCTATAGATCTATCACCTCCATCCTTGTTGGGATGGGAGGGGGTACTTTAGCTTATTTGCTTTTTCTACCTTGGGGAGCCCCGGGGGCCAAGCAGTCCTCCTTTAGTCACACCAAAGGCAAAAGGCCTGGCTACCTCCCAATTAGCACGTGAGGTCCCTATTCCCCTTCTTTCTCCTTAGCTTTGCTTATCTTGGAGATTTCAAGGCAGCAGTGGGGAAGTAAGGGGAAAGCAGGAGAAGCTTCTAATCCTGGATGGGCAACTTCCTGACTAAAGGCTGACTGTTGTCACCAAAACCAGGTCCCTATCCCTTCCACCCATTAAAACTCCCTCTTGATCTTTCAAAGGCAGCTAATTGCTAGCACCCTTGCCCCACCCACTCCAGGCCTCTTTCCCGTTTCTTTGTTAGGTTCTGTGGAGCTGAAACCCAGCCTCTAATGGGGTTTGTTTAGTTTAGTTGGGTTCTCAGAGTCTCCTGTTATTTTGTGTTGTTTCCAATGAAAAGCAAGTTTACCCTCAAAGTTATGCTTTTCCAAAGAAGCTAGTGTGTTGGTGTTGTTGCTGTTGTTGTTATTGTTGTTGTTGTTTTGTTTGTTTTGTTTTTATGTTTCAGGTTCTAAGTAAAGTGAGGTGGAGAGGAGTTGGGAATAACCAAGTTTTAGAACATGGTGAGATAGTTACCTCTGATCTGCAATTCCCAGCAGAGAGCTGGGGTAGGATAAGAGGGCAGAGAGGATTTCTATTCACCTTTAATATATTTTTACAAAAAAGCAAACAATTTAAAAACAAACCCACCGCTTCTGTACATGTCTAAATATATTTTTAGAAGTGGGTAGGATTGTGATTTCTGATGCAGGGCCTTTTTATAAATAGGTTAAAGTAGCCTCATCCAGATTTCTCTGTTGTTTGTTCCCCTTGTTTTTTCTTATGTTGTGTTACTAATGTAATTTATATATTTTTTAGATCTCCCTTTCCTGTAGAGATAAAAGTGATTTATCTTGGCAATTTTGTTGTTTGACATTATTATTGATAGCAGGGTAGGGGGTGGTCATGGGGGTGGTGGTGGTGGTGGTGGTGGTGCAATAAGGTGCAAAGTTTGGAAAGTTACTTTCCTTTTGACTATCATTCAGCAGTTTATCAGTGGTCATTTCCCTGGTTATTTCCCAACATTATATCTGAAATATGAATTTGGCAAGCTTCTGTCCTCAAGGGCACAGTTTAAATACATATAATATTTAATTAAAAGTAAAATAAGCAGAATATAAAAGGTACAATTCAGTGGTCCTGAGGTCAGTGAGAAAGCTTTCAATCATTTTCATGAGCTACTACTTATGAGCATATACTGAGTATACATGATAATGTGTTTTATTATGATATTCTCACACATGTATATAATACACTTTGATCATATTTACTCCCCCAATAATTCTTTATTACTACCCCTTTCCCACTCCTGCTAATCTCCTTCCCAATCACAGTCCCTCTTCTATTATTGTCATTTCTTTCTTAGCCACTGAGTGTAATTAGGACTGCTATAGAAGCATGGAAGAGAGGTTATTTCATGGAACATGAGTACCTTACCAGTGAATACCACTGGTACTTTATCACTGAAGAAAATCTCTCTTTCTCCCCAGAAATCATCAATTGCATTCATATCCTTAGTGAGCAGTGAGACCTTGTGGTCCCCTCCTCTCTCCATGACAGAATACTGACAGCCTTAGTCCTGTGCAAGCCTTCTACTTAGTCATCAGCTGCTTAGAGTTCAAGTGACACAGCTTTGTCTTATATGGTAGAAACCATTCCACAACAGTCCACTCCTTCATCCAGGTCATATTCCTTCCTCTCCTCTTCCATATTATTGCTTTCACCTTATAGATGTCTGTTTATACACCCTTAGATGTATAGGTGTCCCATAGGGCTCATTTTTCAATAATCTTCTTCTCAGCATGTTGACCAGTTATGAGTCCACAATAACCCCCACTCTACTGCTCTGTGGTCTATTTTGCACTTGCTGCAGCTGTGCTCTATTTCGGTGTCTGGGAATGTTTTCTCTGATATCTCTCCCAGCACTTGAGATATGTATAATCTTGATTGATTGCTATGCTTGATGCAGTGGAAGGAATAGAATCATGAGAGCTAACAGGTACTACTCTTAGTGTTTCTCAAGTATATTGACTTATTCCTTCTGTTGCTGTGGTAGAAGCTATTACCAAAAGGAACTAGGGAAGGAAAGGGTTTATTTGACTTCATATCTAATCATAATCCATCATTAAAGAAAACCAAGGCAGGAACCTGGAGGTTGGATGTGAAGAAAAGGCCATGGAGAGATGCTGCTTACTGCCTTGTTCCTGATGGCTTGCTCCTCCTGCTTTCTTATACACCTGCCCACCTGCCCAGGGATGGTCAGTTATTAATCAAGAAAATGTACCACATACCTACCCACTGGCCAGTCTGATGCAGGAATGTTTCTCAGTTGTAGTTCCTTCTTCCCAGATAACCTTGGATTCTTTCAAGTTGATGAAAACCTAGCAGCATAATTGACCCTTTGTCAGGTTGACACACAAGTATATCATTAATAACCATTAACCATAACCATTCCTTTTTGTTTATTTCCAAGGTCTCATGTTTATCACAACATAAAACTAAGTATATTAATGTTAAAAATCCCATAGTATTCAAATTGTCTATACTTTAGAAGTCTAAATTCTGTTTAAAATAGAATATCAACTATGGGACCATGTAAAATCAAAATCACAGTAAATATTTTTTATTCCAAGAGGGAAGATCTTAGATAGTCACAATAAAATAAAAGCAAAACCAACATCCAGTAATATAACTCAAATTCTGTAGCCCAATATTCCACATCTGTGGTTCAGTCACCATCTTCTGGTCTCCAAAGGGCTCGTGCAGCTTCCTTTTTCGGCCTCTATCATCCACAGCATACCTAGCATGACTCATAGGTTCAGGCCAGCTCCCAACCATTCCTGCTACCTATTTCTGTCCTAGTTTGTTTTCTGTTGCTGTGATTAAGACCTTGCCCAAAAACAACTTGAGGAATAAAGTGCTTATTTCAGCTTTGCAGTTGCAGGTAAGTGCCAGAACCAGCCTAGTTCTAGAACCTCTATTCTTAACAATCTATTCTACCACCTCTTACAGCCATTTGTTAAGTATTTTGTGGTATAAGGCACTAAGTTAGAGTTTGCCAAAGATCAAGTGACCATGTGTGGTTTTATTTCTGGGTCTTCAACTCTATTTTACTGATCAGTGTGTCTGTCTCTGTACCAGTACCATGCAGTTTTTATCACTATTGCTCTGTATTTGATTTTCCTAACCCTGTGATAATTAGCCCTAGTATTCAGTTAAGAAGACTAAAATCAACCAACGGTCTTCCACAGTAGGATCTGCCGGATTCCAAAACTCATGTCCTTCCTCTTTCACTGTATTAGATATCTTTTTGCATCTCAAATCCAATAATAGATGTATTGATTACCTGTTGTGTGTCCAAAGTGTAACACAAAGAGTTGGATCCTGAAGCTATGTTGAAAACCGTGCTTCCCCTTGACTTTGGTGGCTCACATCTTTAATTCCAGTACTGGGAAGCAGAGACAGATGGATCTCTGTGAGTTCTAGAACAACCAAACCTACAAAGAGAAACCCTGTCTTTAAAAAAAAAAACAAAAAGTCGGGCAGTGGTGGTGCACGCCTTTAATCCCAGCACTTGGGAGGCAGAGGCAGGCGGATTTCTGAGTTCGAGGCCAGCCTGGTCTACAGAGTGAGTTCCAGGATAGCCAGGGCTACACAGAGAAACCCTATCGCAAAAAACAAAACAAAAACAAAAACCTTGTTTTCAAATCAACAACAACCCGACTAAGTTTCGTGACCAGGAGCAGGTTTCTTACCATCTGTGTTTGGAGCCAAATATGGTACACACTTTTAATCCCAATACTTGGAAGGCAGAGGTAGGCAGATCTCTGCATTCAATGCCAACCTAGTTTACATAACTAGTTCTAGGCCAAACAGAACTACAGAGAGAGTCCTTGTCTCAAAACAATAATAATAAATAATAAAAATTTTAACCCAATTTAAGATTTTTTTCCTTTTCAAGGTTTTAAATCTATAGGTCTGAAAGGATGTTCTTTAGATTTGACACCTACTTACTAAATGACTGCTTCCAGTTCTCCCAATCAGATTGTTACTACCAACAGAGTTTAGATTGAGAAAATTCATGTCTGGCACATAGGGAACAGTGTCTTCTAATAGAAAACAAGATTTTGGAAGGATTTTAGAACCTTTGCAGGAATAGCAGGCTAGTTTATTTTTGTTATTGACTCCCACGATCTCTGAAAGAGTAAAGCACTGTTACCAGCTTCAAGTCAGAGAATAGAAATGAGTTTTGATCAACTTACTCCCTAGTACAAGCAAGAGATATCATCAGATCAGAGACTTCTGTCTAAAAATGGAAGGTAGCAATTTCCCTAATTTCAGTCTATTCTCTTTCCAGAACTGGGTTGATGTGTAACTCTTTCTCAATGACTAAGTAATTTGGTAGAGTATCCTAGGGGGAAGTGTGTTCAGAAAGAAGTTTAAGCAATTTTATATGACTGTAGCTGTAAACTTTCCTAGAGTGGTAGGAATAAGCGGAATCTCTGTGAATGTGTAGTTTGATAAAGAACATATCATAATTAGTTTCAGGACATAATACTTAATTTAAAACTTTGAACCATTAATGACACCATTGAAAGATGGAATGGCCCTATAACTACTAAAGAAATTTAATTCAAACTCCTAGCCCCAAATCTTTAGGCTTAGATTGTTTTACTAGATAATTATAACAAAATGTTTCAAAAATTTAAATTTCTATATCAGAAAATAGAAGAGTAGGTGGTGTTTTTCTCAATACATCCTGTTCAGCTAATATTGTAGTTACCTTAGTCAGATAGTAAAAAAGAATCAATATGTGTGTGTATGTGTGTGTGTGTGTGTGTGTGTGTGTATATATATATATATATATATTTCATAAAATACTAGCTAGCCGGGCAGTGGTGACACACACCTTTAATCCCAGCACTTGGGAGGCAGAGGCAGGTGGATTTCTGAGTTTGAGGCCAGCCTGGTCTACAGAGTGAGTTCCAGAACAGCAAGGGCTATACAGAGAAACCCTGTCTCGAAAAACAAAACAAAACAAAAAACAAAAACAATAAATTCCTAGCTAGTAGAATTCACTAATATATTAAAAACACATCATGAATAAGTGGAAATTTATAAGGAAATTTAATTCCCTCTTCTGACCATCCTACCCACCAGACGTGTACTTGGTATACAAATATACATTCAAACAACATAAAAAAATAAAGTAATACGAGCTGTATGATACAAAAATGTTTCTCAATTTCCATGGGCAAGGAATACTGTGCTGTAACTGTATACTGGAACGAGAGGAGAAACAAAACACATCATACACATCATGAGGAAAGAGTACAGTTACTCAAGACTCAGCTACAGTGCCAACTAGTCCTAAGCATGGGACCAACCCTACAATGTAGTTGATAATACACAGTTCTTTCCATTGAAGAAAACTGATTTTTCCCTCTTCCAGCAACTATCACTTCCAAAAGCTTCTTGGCCTGGCCAGGAGTGGAAATTTGTGAGAACATTTCTTCAAGTTGGAATTTTGTCTAGATTGAGTTTGTTCAGGACTTATGCATGCTGTCACAGTCTGTTTTAAGTAGAGAGGACATGAAGTTAGGTGGCCATGAAGTAGGAAGGAGTTGGGAAAGAATATGTTAAAGCGGTGTGTTAATGAAGATACTTCATAATTGTACACTCTACAGTCCTACTTATTTAATCTTAACCTATTACATGGTCCTGGAGGAATGGTTCAGGGATTAAGAGTGCTTACTGCCTTTGTACAAGTCCTAGGTTTGGTTCCCAACACCCACAACATCTGGTGGCTCACAATCACCTATAGCTCTAACTCCTGGGCATCTTTAGGGTCTCTTCGAGCTTCCATGAAGGCACACACATACAGACGACTTTTTTGCTATGTCTTCACATGGTGGTTTGATCGGTGGGGTGAGGGTAGAACATAAGTGAGATTTCTTATAAGTGTACTGATCCTGTCTGGAGGGTCCCACATTCATAACTTCATCTAAACCTGATTATCTTCTGAAGATCTCACCTTTTAAATCCATCACAGGAATTGGGACTTTAGCAATATGAATTTGGGAGTAGGAGTACATACACATTCAGTCCATGACAACTTCCCAAACTTGTGAAGGATCTAAAAAGTGTAACACTTAAAATTTCCCAAGATGAGAGATAAGGATGGCTCCCATCACTTCTTACTATAGAAGCCCTAGCCAGACCAATTAGCGAAACATAATAGTAAAAGGTATCCATATAATAAAGGAAGACTTTTTATTTGCAGATATAATGGTGATTGTAATATTCTATAAAATTTTCTGGATTTGACAGATGATTTTAGGAAGGCTGCAGTATACAAAATCACATACAAAAGAACTGGAATTCTCTTAACTAGAATTCTATACTTTGATGATGAAATTTAAGAAGTATATAAACTGTATAACTTGGACACACACACACAAATCCCAAAATGTGATGCTTACGTGTATAATGAAACACATATAGGTCTTTTTTTTCTTTTGAGTATTTTAGATTTTTTAATTCCTATTTGGAAAATCATGTTTTATGAAATGAAATTATTACTAATAACAAATAGATAATGTGCTAAAAAACTTAATTAGTAAGCAGATTTGTAAGAAGTAAGCGTTAGCTGTATAGCTTCCTTAGAACAGAGAAGAATAAGATGTATGAGGCTAAATAGATAACTCAGCAGTTTAAGAGTTCCTACTGCTCTTGCAGAGGACCCATGTTTAGGTACCCAGCATCCATATTAACTATCTAACAAACTGCCTAGCTGTAATTTTAAATTTAGGGGAACTGACACCCTCTTCTGACCTCTATAGTCACTGCTTTCATATGCACAAACACATACATATACACATAATTTAAAAAAAAAATGAAGCCCGCAGAGTGGCTCAGCAATTACAGACACTTGCCATGGAAGCTCACCAACCAGAGTTCAACCCCCAGAATCCATATAAATTTGGAGAGAAAACTCCACAGTTATCCTCTGGTGCACAGGCATTCGGGTCCATGATAATGACTATATTTTTTTTTTTAGCTTTAAGAAGTATTTTTATTGCACATATAATACACATATATGTGTATAATATGTATACATATATACTCAATTTTTGCATTTTTTATTACATTATAATGAGAAAAGTTACATGATTTCAATTTACCTGAATTTGTTAGCATTTAAAAACATATTTTAAGTAAATAGAATTAAATCACATTCTTGTTTCCCTTTTGTACCCCAACTCCTCCCAGAGGAGTATTATCCCTTCAAACCTACAATATCTTTTTTGTCGTATTCTTTAAAATTTATAAAATATTATAACAATAAAAATGAGTATTATAAAAGTTGTTTGATATAAAACAACAATCAATTTAACAGTCTTATGTAGATAATTGTCTACAGCAATACTGAAAATACATGTTTTTCTCAATATAAATTTTAAATAACTCCAAACGTATTAACTGTATATTTCAAAATAATACATCACTACTAATATTTTCTTAAATGAACATAAGTATACAAAGTTTTTGTTTGTTTCTTTCTTTTGTATTTAGTGGAGCTTAAAATCTTGACTCTTACTGTGGTAACTTGATACAAGAGTTACAAACGTCAAGCAAAGCATTCAGTCTTACTCTTTGTTGTTCCCTTACAAAACACCTCCCAATTTAATTGTCTATGTTTCTTTTGGGTATATAAATATTTTTAAAATATGTAAGCTGTTCTGAAAGCCATAATATAGTGTAAAAACATGAAATAAACAATACTACTAATAGAGAGGCTGAAATAGGAGAAGCAAGATCTCAAGACCATTATGTTGTATACAGCAAGACACTCTCACAAACAAGATGAAACTGTATACGGATTGTATAATATTGGTCCTATTTCTCCAATTAGCAAATTAGAGAGACCTTTGGATGGCAGTGAATAACTTTCTAATTCCTCATATTTTTGGATTTCAATCGCTTAGGATATGTTGGTAATATTAATTTTCATGTTAAGATATTAAGAAAAAGTAATTGTTACTTCCTGTTGTTTTTGTTGTAAGAGATGAAATTATATTTGTGTGGATTTGTTGAAAGATTACTTTCTTGCTTCTTCTAGGGTGTAATTTTCTTCTTATGTTGATGTTTTCCATCTATTTCCAGCTTTGTAGGGCTGGATTTGTGGAAAGATATTGTGTAAATTTTGTTTTGTAATGGGATATCTTGTTTTCTCCATGTATGGTAATTGAGAGTTTTGCTGGGTATAGTAGCCTGGGCTGGCATTTGTGTTCTCTTACGGTCTATATGAGATCTGCCCATCTTTTAGCATTCATAGTCTTTGATGAGAAGTCTGCCGTAATTCTGGTAGGCCTGCCTTTATATATTACTTGACCTTTTTCCCTTACTGCTTTTAAAATTCTTTCTTTGTTTAGTGCATTTATTATGTGACGGGAGGAATTTGTTTTCTGGTCCAGTCTATTTGGAGTTCTGTAGGCTTTTTGTATGTTCATGAGCATCTCTTTCTTTGGGTTAGTGAAGTTTTCTTCTATAATTTTGTTGAAGGTATTTACTGGCCCATTACCTTGGGAGTCTTCACTCTCTTCTATACCTATTATCCTTAGGTTTGGTCTTCTCATTGCATCCTGGATTTCCTGGATGTTTTGGGTTAGGAGCTTTTTGCTTTTTGCATTTTCTTTGACTGTTGTGTCAATGTTTTCTATGGTGTCTTCTGTCCCTGAGATTCTCTCTTCTATCTCTTATATTCTGTTGGTGATGCTTGCATCTATGACTCCTGATTTCTTTCCTAAGTTTTGTATCTCCAGGGTTGTCTGTCTTTCTGATTTCTTTATTGTTTCT
>JADRCC010177812.1:2603-29183 GCA_019843855.1 Hylomyscus alleni | reverse complement strand
TTTTTTTTTTTTTTTTTTTCTTCCTTCAGAGATAGGGTATCACTATATAGCCCTTGAGGTCTGAACAAACCATGCAGGTCTCTAACTCAAGAGATCTGCCTACCTCTGCCTACCAAGTACTGAGATTAGAGATATATGCCACCACATTCAGCTCACTTGGTAGTAGCTTTGTAGAGCTTAAAAAGGATCAGAGCTCTAGGCCAATGACCAGCTATGGTCAAAGAGTGGATGAGGGCTGGAGGAGTCTATTTACATTGTTGACACTGGCTTAGACAGGTTCAAGGTTGAGACAGTGAACTAAACATGAATTTTGTTGATTGACCACAACACATGTACCCATATCAAGCCTACCACCAGACTGTAGGGAAAATGTTTTATCCACACTGGAGTCTGAATCCCAAGTTAGCAAAATTAACTAAGAGAGAATCAGTGTCACTAATAAAATGATGCTGCAAACTTGTTCACGGACTGTTTACTATTCACTAGGTCCTGTATGAAGCATTTACATAGACATTTCATTTTCACAGTAACCTTACAGAGAAGAGGTAGTCTTTAAACAACCTAGGCAACTAAATGTAGCAGGCCTGCCATAGTGCACAACACTAGAAACACTGTAGTATGCAGTGAGCCTGCCTTGGTTTAGAGCTGAATAGGAAAGGAAGGTGAGGACTCAGGTCTGACTCCACATGTTAATAAGTTTTTGTTCAGTGACAAAGAAAGAAGCAAAAGATGTCCTTAAATGGTAATGAGGATAAGTTTGAGAACAAGCTGTCCCCTTTGACTGTGAAACCCTGTTGTTTGGGACAGGTTCAGGGTATCTCTGCTGCTAATTCTCAACCTTATTCAGAATCTTATTTCATAACAGACCATTGGTCACTTTCATTTTCAAAATCCACTTAAGTTCAGCTGACCAGAAACTGTCACGGGTGGAGAAGCAAGTGGGAAGTTCATCAGCAGAGTCACGTTTAGAACACAGAGGCCCCCTAGTCCTTGGTAACAGACTTAGGAGTGGGTGAGAAGAAGGCAGAATTAAGGTCAGCTCGTCCACCAGAACAGTCACGCTAGTGTCCTTGGGGGAGTCACATTCGAAACAGCAGAATGTTAGTGCTACCTGGAGAGCAAATGCAATCTACAATCTGCTTGTCCTCTGCCGGCGGTTCAGGCAGCTTTGCTATTATATATTATGAGCTGTGTTCTAAAAAGGTACCAATTGAATTATGCAATAACAAGAGCTGGGGGAAATTCAGGCAGTGGGTGTGGTTTAGAATGTTTGGGACCAAGAAAATAGGAAGACACTAGGGCTGAAAAGACTCTATACACGCCAACATGCCGGGCTGCTGTAGGTGTAGGTGAAGTGCTGGTGTCCTGCATGAAACTCTTCTGATAAGTTGGGGGCAGGTTAGTATGAGGCCATCTTCAGGTTTTTGTTTTGGTTTTTCTGTGTAGCCTTGGCTGTCCTGGAACTTACTCTGTAGACCAGGCTGGCCTCGAACTCAGAGATCCACCTGCCTCTGCCTCCCAAGTGCTGGGATTAAAGGTGTGCGCCACCACCGCCCGGCTGTCATCTTCAGTTTTAAGAGAACTATCTGCCTAGCTGAAGATACAGAAACGGAGAACTATTTTCCAAACAAGAGTTCAGCAGGGAAGGTAAAGAGTTCAGAGTAAGGTGCTTTGCCTGAGAATCAAAAAATCCTCACTACTTTCTTTCAGCTCTTCATTATTATACTAATTATATTAGCTTCTGCTGCCCCTGTTTCAAAAGAACCCTCACCTTTGACAGCTCCAACAGTGGATATTCAGGATGACGAAAGAGGAAAGAGAAGTCAGAACTTTGTTCGACGAGCATCTACTATACCTCAATTAAAACAAATGGCACCCAGCTCCCCTAGCCCAAACCTTTCTTTTCCTCTTGATAACACTTCATTTGTTCTGGGCCACAGGCGCTACCTAGCTCCTGGTAGCCCAGGAGGATGGACATGCTTGGCAACAGCTGGTAGAGAACATGTCCTGTCAGAATAGGCAGCATTAAGGGGCAGAGGCTGTGCCTAGTGTGTCTGTGAAGGATTTATAGGACCCTGTTGGCAACAATGCTCTCAGAGCCAGCAAGTGCACTAGCCTTGCTTCAGGCCTCACTTTAAATGACATTCAGATGAGTTCTGTGGATTATTTTGGTGGAAAGATGCAAGAAGAAATCATGTTTGAGTCTTTCCATCTTTACCCTGGGACTGACTGGGTCAAGACTAAAGATGAAAGGAGGAGCGCACCGCACCAGGACTGGCTCGGCGCTGTCAAGGGCGCTGCTGCTTCTACCTGGGGAAGGAGAGTACAATTTCAGGTCCAACCAAGCACTATATTTCTTACTTAATTTTTGATGGAACAACAGTACAAAAAACAAGCTGACCTGGCAGAGAAAAATACAAATGCCTCTCAAAGAAGAGTTTGCAACAGTGGAGACCAGCTCCTAAGGGAAATGTACAATGCTTTTGCTGAATAAGATTTTCTTTCCAGGGACAGAATCACACCCCTGAGACCCTCTCCTCCATGTCTCAAAGAGGCCACATCTCTTCTGTTCTATGCCATGCCTGCCCCACCCTCATTGCCAGCAGCAGTGAAAGATGTGGACACTATTTCTGGAGGGCACTGAGGCCTATCAAACCTACACTAGATAGCCCTTATGACACACAGGTAATAGGATCTTGGCCAAGCCAATGACAAATTAGCCCCAGCAACTATTTCAGAAGAATGGATGTAATTCTATGCTTGACTGACTATGAAAGTTCTCAGTAGAAGAACAGCAGAGCTGAGCCAGCAGCTCTGCAGAAAGGAACACTACTGGAGCCAGCAAACAGGCTAAGCTTGCTGAGGAAGGCCACTGGAAGCTGCCTAGGACTTAAAATTGACAGAAGGACCCAGCAGGCCAGGGGAAGGAGAAAAAAAAAGAGCACCATGACAGCGATGTTCACTTAAAACTTCTGTCCCACTCCCCACTCCCTTTGAGATAAGGTCTCACTGTGGAATGTAGGTTGTCCTGGCACTCAGGGCCACTTTGCCTCTGCCTCCTCCATGCTCCAACTGCAGGTATGCACCACGATACCCGGCTTTCTGCCATCTTATGATGCTATTTTCATTTAGAGGCTGGGATGGGGTTTGAGGTCTCTTCTCCCAAGGAATTAAGAAGTACCTGGGAAGAGCTTGAAGTTCAAGAGTGGAGAGTCAAATAACAGTTTGATATTCACATAGTGCTTACAACTCATCTTGGATCAGGAATTTATGGGGGCCTAAATTTCAAAATGATCCCTTGGGCTAACAGTCTAATCAGCAAAAGCAGAAGACAGAGACATACAAAGGATGGAGACAAGAAACTGTTTTAGAAAACCAAGGGGACACCAGTGGCTTCTTCTAGATCAGTGAAAGTTTTTTAAAGCAATGGAACTTTTGTACAACTCCAAACCATTGTTTAAGTTTGTGTAAGCATCTTGGTTAGAAGACAGGGAAACCTAGAAGAGGACAGTCTGGAGTAAGTACACAGGTCGAGTTTATAGTAAGTTCCTCAGTTGGAAGCCACATATGCAGTCTCTGAACTCTAATGTCTTCCTCTCCCACTGAGTGTAGAGAGCTTTCCCAGAGAACCATAAATAATAACAGCAGCTCTTCTTCCCAGACCCTCAAACGATAAGGAAATAAATCAGGTCCCTTTACAAAAGTGAACACCACTTGCGTACTGATATGGATGGGGAGCTGTGAGCATCATGGGTTTGTTCTGACAAGGTGCAGATATGAAGCAAGTGATGAGATGTGAGGTTGGACAAGTGGCCAAGGAGATGTATAAATTAGAGATGACACTTTATCCAGAAGCAAGGGCACCAGGTCTTTTTTAAGTAGATGCATATTCAGAGTCAGACTCGCTTCCTAAGAGAAAGACTATAAAAACAGGAATATGGGTATACATTACCAAAGGGAAGGGTGTGGCTACATAGAAAGCAAGGTCCAGAAAAGTTAAAAGAGCACATGAAGCAAGCAGTCAGATGGTCAAAAGCTGGAAGAACTACACACAAGCAGAGAAACACCCAGGTAGGCAGGAGCACAGCAAATCCCCCATGCCCAAGAACATCAGAATGGAATGTTTCATGGAACAGTGTCAGGCAATGGTTGACCTTTGGGGAAATCCTTTACTTCTAGACACTGGCAAGTTGGGAAAAAAAAAAAAAGATAAAACATGGCATAAAAAGTGATTCCTTTCTAATAGCAGAACAGCAATATTTGAGGAGCAAAGTACTTCACTGGGAGTGCAGATATTTCTATTTTAGCATCTGCCGTAACACCAGCTAGGAGAGGAGCAGGTGTAACTGAGTTTCCTGGACTGTGAGACGGGGACAGCAATTTTTGCATACATTTGCCGTGAAACATAGAGATTACACAAAAAGCCCCAGAATTCTAGCAAACACTATGAACCTAAGGCCCCTTTTCCTGAGCCCCTTTATATGAAAACAACAGTGAACTGAATAAAGTATGGAAAGCATCACTGGTGTGTGCTGTACTGGCCTTTCCCAATCAAAAGCCCTTAGGCACCTGTAGGAGAAGAGAACTGTTTAAAAAGGCTGCACATACATCCTACTTTCTCCTGGATGGTAGCTAGGATAGCCTAGAATAAAGTGACTTCTGCACCAAAAAGGAAAGAAAGAAAGGAAGGAAGAAGAAACAGCTGAGCAGCCTGTTTAATTTTCTACTAGGCAATTATTAGTGGCTCAGTGAGGGCTCCTCGTGGACAATGGCAAACACGGAGTGTCAGAGAGCAGGTTCCACTGGAGCCATTAAGGCCAGGTGAACTGCACACTCTTGAGTTCCCAGGACTGAACCACCCTCAGCACTGTGTGCTACCTTTCTCCTCCAATGACTCTCCTTGGCAGGAAGTAGGCTGCATGAACAGATGGACCAGGAGGCTGAGAGAGCATATTACACAGCCCTGGAGGAGCACTATGGGGCGGAGCCAGAGGGTGCAGAAAAGACCTGGTTACATCAACACTCCTCACCCTCTCACACAAGAGGCACTACAACATGAAACCTAAGTGAAGGAGATGGGCTCATTTTTCTTTCTATGCTAAGCTTTCTTTCCTATGTATATCCCACTCCTCCTCAGATAGATTTTTGCCTGAGCTGCAACAGTTGCTTATAATACTTTATAGTCTTTGCCTTTGAAAAAATCTAGGGGTTGAGGGTCAAAGGAAAACTAGGGCTATGCCAGGGTTATTGAAGCTGCAGAGTGGGTTCCCTGGGGGAAATCTTCCCTTCTGATGCCAGCAACAAGAGGGAAATAGGTCAGGGCAGAGCCTGCGTTTTCAGTTGGAGCTGTCCAGCATGGGGGTGTCATTATCCAGGCATCATCAAGGAACAACTTTGAAGTCTTAGAGAGGATAAAGGCGTCATCAGAAAATACTGGGAATGATTGCCAAGCCCCTGTAGACTCTTCCTCCAAAGTTATACCCGAGACAGCCTGAAACTACGAGAGTTAAATCATAAAGGTAGGAGAGGTATGAGCAGCAGACCTGCCTGGGGTACACTGCAAGACTGCCTCAAGTAAGCCTACGACACTGAGCGTTTATTAATACCTATAGTTCCTTCTTTGTAGGTTCAAGTTTCTCCAACACAGCAACAACTGACTGGTCGGTGAGTATATGCTGGCTAGCTGGACTTCTGGAAGATGATGTCAAGAGAGCACAAATGACTTGTATTCACAACAAAGGCCTCAAAGGGCTCTTGGATAGCTGGATAGCTTGATCAACCTTTTGGACAGAAATACCAAGGCAAGGCAGAAAAAAAATCATATTCTCAGGGCCACATGATAACTGTAGTGTGAAGACCAGGAGTTTGCACTTTTAAGCCGGTTATCTACCCATTAGCTAATGCTATCTCTCATCACTACTTCTGGGAAGATGCTAGCAACAAGCACAATTCCCTGTCTGGGAAATTACACCCGATCTTCCTGTCCTTGGCGGTGGAGCAGGGAGTTGCTTTTGAAAAGGCAACTGCATGGTGGGGTGAGAGGATAAAATATGTCACAACACACATGCTAGCCAATGGGACACAGAACTTACAGCTCATATAAAACAATTTTATGTTGCATGGCTCACAAGCAACCTAGCACCTCAAGGTCAGAGACTTTTTGAAGCTCCACATGGCTACGATGAGCCACATAACCCAATTTAGCATAGTCTATACTACAGGGATTATAAACAAACTTGTCTGGAGCACATACAATTTCTGATATCCTTACTCAACTCCATTACACTGACTTATGGTGTAATGGCAGTCACAGACAATGCACAAAGGATCTCCATGCATATTTTTCAACAAAACTTTATTTGCAAACAACTGGCAGAGGGCCAGATTTGCACCGCCCTAGCATGCACATTTTGGTCAGGCTGGGAAGAGATGTTGAGAGCTTAGGACTTCCTTTGAGTACAGGTAAGAATTTAAATCCTCCAAAAGGCCCTTGGCTGCTCTGAGCTTCAGAACAGAGAATCAGGTAATAACCTGGTATCTGACTTCTAGCTCTTCCTGCCTTGGGGCTGGCAATACCTCCTGATTGTCAGACCACTGCTCAGGACCAGGATTACTAAGTCCAAGAGAACCAAGCCAAAAGGAATCAGTGTTTAAGGGAAAACACCAGGTAGCAGACAGGAAAAAGAAGTGGTGTGATGAAAAGGCCAAGAGAGCCACTTAGGAAAATGGGATGGAATGGTGGCTGCAAATGTCAGTAGTTCTGTGATATGGCAGTTGTGCTATGCACAAGGAAAGCATGGGAACCATGTCTCCAGATATGAAGCCCATCTGAAATGCAGAGAGAAGCCTGCCTGCCCCTTGCAGGACTGCCCCTATGTAGGGATGGGATGGAAAGGCAAGCAGTTTTCTACTTACTCAAAGCAGAGGGACAGACGGGTATTTGTGCCCTGCTTATCCAAAACCAGGAAGTAAGCAGTCGCTCTCAGCATCCTACTCGGATCAGTAGTAGTCAGCACCCTGAGAGTCAGCTCCCATCCCTTTCTTGACAGCCTAGTAACAGTGACCATGGTACTTTCTCAGCATCTAGATTCTTCTCTGGTCATGCTGTGCTTCCTCTTATGGGGAATCTAGTAAAAACTCTGAAATGTGAACTGTTTCTCTCCCCTTAGCAATACAGATTTATAGTATATGGAGGAAAGCAGGCCAAGGTAGAGAAATCCTGGGCCCAAATGAGATAATGTGAACAAAGGTTTAAAAACTTAAAAGGGAAGATGGGGCAGAGCCAAGGACAGTCAGATCTTCAAAAATACCCAGTTATGCTTGATTATCAAAGGGAGAGGAACAAGCATAAAACCAAAGCTCAGCTGCAGCTCTTCAAGCAGCAGCATGGCTCCCAAAGGTCCCCAGGACTAGTTAGTTACACACGGCCTGGGGGCTCTGTCCACACAGTCACACAGTCCTCATTTCAACAATCAGGGGGCCAGCATACAGGGCTTCTCTCCCTTATTTCTGTGGAGGAGTGGGAAGGCAAGAGCTTTGTTCTCTAAGAAGCCCTATGGAGTAGGTGAAGTTACTACACAGGGGATAGTGAATAAACAACACTCTTGCAAAATGAAAACCTCCTTTGACTGTCTTACCATTCCGAAAACAGTTTTCATCTCTTCTATGAAGAGAAATGCCCAGGAGAGTTGGCTACAGCTGGCTCCTTTAGTCAACATCTTAAATTATTTGCGGTTTAGGCCATACTCTCATTTCCTCTGGATAATGACCTTTCAAAACAGTTTGACCAAGTAATCATATCAGCTGCTTCGACGGTGCAGAATGTTCATTACAGACAGACCCTAAACAAAGGGCTATGAAGACTGGGCCACTACAATCAAGAAAGACAAATACCAACTTTGGATTAGACTAAGGTTCTATAAACTCATACAAAAGAGGCATCAAACAAAGTGGAGAAAAATGTCACCTTTTCCACCAGTAAGTATTAATACACAGATAAAAGTAAGGCTACAATAAACAGGAGGCAGTAAGAACATTTGGTCATTAGTTTTAACTGCCACCTGGGGGCCAGAAACATGGCTGGGAAGAAAAGTAGTTGGGGAAACAGAGTTGAAAAGGAAAGAGAAAGTCACTGTAAGACAGCGGTTCTCAACTTGTGGGTTGAGATCCCTTTAGGTCAACCTAAGACCATAGGAAAACTCAGATATTTATATTATGATTCTTTTTTTATTTTTTTACATTATGATTCTTAACAGTTGCAAAACTGCCAGGCAGTGGTGGTGCATGCCTTTAACCCCAGCACTAGGGAGGCAGAGGCAGGCTGATTTCTATGTTAATCAGAGAAACCCTGTCTTGGAAAACAACAACAACAACAACAACAACAACAACAACAACAACAACAAAAACAAAAAAACCCCAAACAAACCTAACCCCTCCCCCAAAACAACAAAACCAAAACAAACCAAGCCAAACCAAAAAAACAGTTGCAAAATTACAGTTATGAAGTAGCAACAAAATTAATTTTATGGTTGGGGGTCACCACAACATAAGGAACTGTATGAAAGGGTGGCAGCATAAGAAAGGCTGAGAAGTACTACTTTAGGAGATGTTGGTGAAAAAGAGGAGTCAGGTTAGACATGAGATCTCAATGTCTCAATGTCTCACAAGTGTCTTAAAGGTTTCCTCCTGATATAAGCATAAGAAACCAGCAAGAATCTGCTGCTATGCCAGGCTAGTTAGTGGCACATGCCTTTAATCCCAGCACTTGAGAGGCAGAGGCAAGCAGATCTCTTGGCTAGCCTAGTCTACATAGTGAGTTCCAGGACAGCCAGGGCTACATAGTGAGACCCTATCTCATTCAAACATTAGTGGAGGGTAGGGGTGGATGTTGCTATCTTTAAAAGAAAAATTCAAGCTATACTGTGTGGTTACAAGATGTATGCATATGTGTAGGGGAAATAAGTGTGTCACTATCAAGAACTTCTACTTTTCAAGGATAAGTGCATCTTCAAAGAGAACAAAGAGCGATGTGGAGTTAACGAGGTGGCTAAGTGCCGCACCCCCCAGCTGCTGGACAGCCAGCAAAGCAGAAGCAGCTTTACCCAGGTGACTGTAGTAGATATCTGGGATGTGGAACAAAGACCTCTTGAATAGACGAGTCAGGATTTGTTTGGCCAAATTAATTTCTTCTACTAAAACAAGAAGGCCAGTGTTAGGGAATTCCAAAGTGGTAGCCATGGACATCAAGAGTGCTTCAGAGGTTAGGAAGGAGTGGACTTCTCGGAGCCTGGGTAGGTCAACAGGAGCCTCTAGAGCTGACCTGCTGCTACAGCACCAGCACGGAACGGCTGGTGGGAAAAGGAAACCAGATGCGAACGTCCTATCCCAAGTATGTCCAAGAATGTCCAAGAATGTTCAAGTACGTCTTGAAGCCCTTCCATGTGCTCTCCAGGATCTCAAGTGAGCCCTGAGAGAAGGCCTCTGGCCGCACATAATGTGCAGCTGTGTGCATGCTCTCCAGCTGCAGAGCGGGTAACAGAAGGAAGGACAAAGGCAGGTAGGCCCCAGTGCTCAGTGTGAGCGAGGCGCATTCCCACTGTTCTTTCCTGTGCTCACTGAGCAGGATGAATGGCTGGCACACTCCTAGAAGGAAGATAGATCTGTTGATGGAGGCTTGAGTACAATTAGCAGTAGAAGGGCACCACAGCAGCAGAGCCTCACTCCTGCCTGCAAGAGTCAGCCCAACAGGCAGATACAGAAATACAATTAAATTAAGTCAGAAAACCCGCTACAGAAAATGCAATTACTCAAAGATACAAATAAATGTTCAAAGAAAATTGGCCCCTGACAGGGTTAGTCAAGCTTCTAAATCCAGCTGGAGGCGGCAGTTCAGGCTAATTCACCAAGGAGAAGGACTGCAAAGCTTAAGCTCTCTGCACTGGGATCCTGGTTGGGCTGGCCTCATGTGCCAGGTTACCAGTGAGAAGGAACAATTTGGGGGTGGCTGACCAGTGATGCAGGGATCAAGGAGAAAAGGCTCGTGGATGGCAGGGCTGGGCAGCGGATGAGGCAATCGACTTATCCTTGACATGGCAGGAGATAGTGAGATCCAGGGAGAAGGACTGTGTGGCCCCCCTGCATAAGAAGCTACATGAAAACGCCCTACCTCTCGCTGCAGCACTAGTTCCTTGGTGAAAAGTGTGGCTTCCTCGCTGAATGGCTCTCCTTCCTGCACCAAGCCTGGGAGATTCCGAGCTCCTCTGGGACATTCAATGCCTGTAAGAGGAGAAAAGGAAAATGTGAGAAAGTGTGCAGAAACACTGCCTACCCCACCACTCTCAGCCTGGGAGGAAGCCTCACTATGTGCTTCCCTGGCCCTTTCAGAGCCTCAGTCCCAGGGCTTTAGCTGCGGCTTATATAACTGGCTTCCCTCACCTAAATTACAGAGCCAGCTCAGCCATGTGCCTATGGAGAACAGCAGCTGCCTCCCAGACTTTTCCTTACTATTTGACTTTGCCAGAATCCCAAGTGTTAATTCAGTGTCACTTTCCTTTTCAAATAAACACCCCCTCTGTCCTTAGGCTGTGCTTTGTATCCTAGTTCCATGGCTTTCATTCAGAACAGGAGGCAGGAGAAAACAGAGCCCTGATGGACTAGTAGGCGTCCAGAGCCACACACAGTGGCTTCACAGTTTATTCTACCATTTATTTTCCTCGTGGCCTTGGCTAAATTACTCAACAAAGGCTTGACTCCTTGTCTATAGAGGACATATATAATACATGTTCTTCTTAAGGGTGTTGCCTTAGCCCAGGAGAGATTCTGTATGGAAGATATTACATCAATGCTGGCTACTTCAGCTAGTACCATCATCTTTATCACCATCATTATCAGTCTGAGCAATTGTCATGTTTAAAATTGCAAAGTTTTCTTTGATGCCCATAGCAAGCCTGTAAGATTCATGAGCACAGAAATCTATTCTGTTTTGTTTCCAATGATGGTACTTCATACAAAAATGTACATCCACTGATTAACCTACTCGGCCTTTTCTATCTTCAATTCTGTCACTTATTTTGAAGATGCATTTATTACTAATAGTGGTCATATATGATAGAGCAAAAAGTAAGCTGTTTTTAATGTCGGGGTAAGACATATATATTTCAAAGTAATTCAGATTGCAACTGTAATTATGAAGGAACTTGACCCAGACTATAGACAAATAGGAAAATAAAGCAATGATAATTCCAGAGAACAGAAGTGGTGAAAATCTGTGTCTCGGGTTCTGATCTCTGCTGGTGCCTGCTTCTGTAACACTCTGGGGAATGACTAGAAATCCCATAATCAACAAGAGAGAGGGTCTACATTCTTATGAACGAACAAAAGGAACAGGCCCCATGTTTGGTTCTCATTAGCAGCAGAACATAGCTTTCCCTCTCGGCCTCCAGTGGAAGAGATTACACAAAATGAAGCTCTAGGTGGTGGTGGTGGGACACAGAAGCAAAAGAACAGCAGCAGCAGGGGGCAGCTCTGGCCAGCAGCGACCATCATTGTCTCACCCTTGTGGGACCAGGCAGCCAAAGGGCGACCAAGTCAGACAGCTGGAAGATCAAGAGGGCTGTTCTCCCCGCACTGTGTCTACCAGGAGTAGAACTCCATTTTCTCAAGGACAGCAAGGGCCGGGCAGTGGTGGCGCACACCTTTAATCCCAGCACTTGGGAGGCAGAGGCAGGCGGATTTCTGAGTTCGAGGCCAGCCTGGTCTACAGAGGGAGTTCCATGAGAGCCAGGGCTACACAGAGAAACCCTGTCTCAAAAAACCAAAAGAAAAAAAAAAAAAAAAAAAAGGACAGCAAGAACTTCAGGGGCCAAGAACCTGAGAATAACCCTGAAGGGAGAGATGAGGCCAGAGAGAAATGAAATGAAAGATAGCCCATGTTTTTCACAACATCAATAGCCAAAAACACTTTTCATTTTAGATCTGCAAACTAAGCAAGAGGAGAATTGCCAGGGAGAAAAATAAATGATTCTGTTGAACTATTTTGCCACATACTCACAGATAAAGCATTGCTGCAGAGACAAGAATAATGCAAAAAACAAGTTTCTGATCTGTTCCTGAGCCTCACAGCAGAACTGGGTGAGGGGGCTGCCATATATAGGGGAACAGACCTAGGGTGGCAAGGATTTTTTTTTTTCCTAGAAGGATATGCCAGGTCTCAGATTCTCAATAGTGAAGTACTAGCTTTAGCCCTTGTCACTTTTTTAGTATTCTGAAATAGCAAGAAGCAGGTCAAGCTGCTAGGACCTTGGAAACTCTACGGGATTCAGACACCAGATGATAAAGGCGAGGAAACATGACAGCTCAGTGGGCCCAGGTAGCTAAGCAAATCAAGCAGAGTTGCATCACAAGAGGTTTCCTTTGGGCCTGTGAAATAAGTCCGTTCATTTTCTTGGACACACGAAGAAAGTTCTTTGCGGTTGTCTCTCCATTTCCTAGCAGATAGGCTTTAGCTTACCTAGAAGAAGCCTAATCAGGGTGTTTCTTACTCCTTGTAATGAAAAATAATACAATCACACCAATGCTCATTTCCTTTGAAGAAAGTCCTTGCCAGGGGATAAGTGAGCCCTCAGTGGAATACCAAACAGAGAGCAGATGGGAGAAGAGCCTGTGACCAGACGGAGGTTCACAGGCAGGCAGAGGTAGAGCATGAAGAGTCTTATGAGAGTGATACCTAAAAAATCCCTAATCATTTTTGAGCGTTTTCCTTCTCTATGATGCGCTGGTGGGATGACATGAGATTTACACTGTCTCTCACCTGGAGGAAGCTGGTAAGCCATGCATAGTCCTTCCAGCTCATACAAACCTTAAGGCCTATTTGCTGAAAGGTAAAATTCATTGTTTTTCATGGCTTTTCAAGTATATGAATGGTTGAACAAAATTACTTGAAACACAACATAAAAGAACACTGGCTTGATGTTTGGAGGGGTCAGGAAGAGATACGCTATCAGGACACCATGACTCTGGCTTCCACATTGCCACTAAGAACTGTTACATGTCACTAGGCTCAGAGTCTCTGTCTCTGACAGGAAGAGTCTACAAGGTTACAAGGTCTAGTATGGTTATACAAATCCTACAATTTGAGGTAAGACCTTGGTGTACCCAAGGTTTGAGTCTTGGAGTATAGAGTGATCCCTTTAAAATTTAAAAAGCTGGATTGTGGAGTAATCAATCTATTAAAAAATTATATCCTTAGAGACATTGACTAACTAGCTCAATTAACAAAAAACACTTTGGTCAGTCAGCTTTTGGAACAAAAAGAACAAATTCTCGCTAATGACAAGATAATAGGCATATAAGAGACTCTATTGATGGTCAAGGGTTATGTATTACTCTGCATATTTTAGAATGTATGTTGAATCCTGTGATAATGAAGCTTCCGGACTAAAGTCTGTCTGATCGTTCCTGTATTGCACAGTGGGAACTGAGGGAAATATGGCCAAGTTGCTTTGCCCAGAAGTGACAGCATCCCAATGACCATTAGTCCAGCAAACAAGTCAGGCATTAGCGGAAGGAAAGGGCTAGTGGAAACAAGAACCAATCAGAGGGATTAGTCAGTGGGGCTGACTGCATGTCCACCATGCCCCACTGCTGCCCTGCCGTTGGAGGAAAGAGAACAGAGGCATGCAACACAAGTTCCTTCTGTGTGCTTAGAACACAAAAGAGCCCACACTTCTCTTAAGCCTTCCAGCCCATTTCAGGCACCACATGGAAGGTAGGGGCACCAGTACGAGAAAGACTGTATGTGCTCATACAGCTAGGTTACCAGATAGAAAGCATTCCATTTTATTGCTGTATATATGGCTGTATAAGGCTACTCCAAAGGTTGTAGACAGTTATTAACACCAGAGAGACAACTGGAGTACATTAGGCAGACAGATGCTGTGGCTCAGCCAGTGGTGGGGCTTACCAAGCCCAATCAGTGACATCCTCCCACACTCGATGCTGGTATTTGTTCTCATCTCTCCACAGCTGCGAATGGAAAGCAGGAACAGAAGTGGGGTAGCAGGAAGAGATGAACAGATGTGGTCATGCCAGATTCAGGGGAGGTCAAGCTATAGTGAGGCCAGCAGTAAAACTGTATCCTAACAAAGGTGTCAGATGGCAGTTGAGCCAGTATGATTCACTTTCTGGAGCTGGCTCTGCATATGCCACATGTAAAACATAAGCCTACAAGGAACCACAGGACAGAAGCAATAAAGAGAGAGGTACCTGGAGTAATAGATTTCCTCAGACTCACTGTCAGGTTCTAAGATCTGTGAGATGTGATCCTACTTAGGATCCCTAGGTGACTTTCACTGAGTTCCTATAAATTTACCCTCTCCCTTTACTGTTGCCCTGAGTTATGGCAATCTACTATTTTCAAGAGAAATAAAATGAAAACTAATGTACAACATGCTTTTGAGGGTGGGAAGTGTGTCATGATTTCAAGTTTTATTCTTTTCTAACCAGACACCCAATACAGTGTCAATCGACACAGTAGGTTCCCAAGAAGTATTAAATAAATAGGAGTGAAAATACTGAGAAAAATAAGTAAACATCAAGAGAAACGTCAAACCCAGTCACTACTAATGTGCCTTACATACTAGTAGAGGGGAGAAGTTCTAGCTGGTAACAGCTTCCTGAGCTCAGCCTTTTTCATACAGCCAGCCTGCTGCCCACATAGTGCTTGTAATGGGCTAGACAGTATTAGCGAAATGGAGGGAAGGAGGCTTAGGTGAGATGTGGGATTTCTAAAGGTCCCAGCAGGCAGAAAGCAGGATATGCTGCATACCAGTCTGGAATGACCCATTTGTAAGACAGAAGTGTTTTACGTGAATACCAGAGAAGGAGTTGACAGAATTCTCAACTACAGACATCTCAGCATAGCCACACCTATGTACCCCACTGATCTCTGAACTGTCACATTTGGGAACACAGTTTAAATTTAGAGATAAAGTAATCAAGCATGAGTGACAATGTCTGAGACATTGGGACACAGCTGAGATGTTTGGCTTCCAATATAACCAAACAAAAAATGATCCCCATGTATGATCAGCACTGAATGCCAGCGTGGCCACATGGAAATGCAGAAAACTGGAGCACCCTTAAAGAGAGCAGGAGAGAATGAGTCAGGGCGGGAGGGCCTGCCTTTAAAGAGAAGAGAAAAGGTGCTAAATCGGTACAGCTCGGCTACATGGTGACTAAGAGGGTGGCACGTTAGCGATCTGCAAATATCTGAAAGGTGTAAACACCAAAAGAGGAGGGGAAATGCTTAGCTTGAGAGCAGGGGTATAATTATTAGGGGGAAGAAAAATCTGGACAAAATATTGGAAAAACAGTGTGGAGATAACTACTGGGTTATAAATAAGTTTCCCAATGGCAACGAGTATGTTGTTACTGCATCCTGAAGCTGAAAGGTGCTCAGCCGCCCCTTTGCTTACAACAAAGTGCACACCAGTCAACTGCAACCTCATCCTCTACATTTAGGGGCAGATCTTAATAATAATTCAACTCTAAGTATTTCTGATGTAAGTACTACTGGCCCCTGAAATTTCTACACAGTTCTTGTTGATCTAATCATGAGGAGACAGAACAGCAGTTCTAGTGGGAGTTTTAGAACAACAACAAAAAGGCTTTATCTGCTTCCAACATGCCCGGCAAGTAGTTAAAGAAGGTTTGGGTACAGACACAAGGGACAGACACGAGGGGCAGGGAGAGTAGACCTCTCTAGTCTCTAAGACCCCAGACGGGAATGATGTCGAGTTTTCCAGGTGGGAAAGTGTGGATCCCTCTCCTTACCTTTTATACACAGCCACTCTGGAGGAATTGTCAAGGACAAGGCAAGGCAAGAGAGACCGCCAAAATAAGCTTCCTGTCACACTGACTGCACTCCAATACCTTTGTCTGAGTTCCTGCTGCTGCAGCTACTCAATTTATAATCCACAGGCTCTCTGAACAGTTTTTCCCTCAGATTCAATTAGTTCCATTTCTCTACCTTCCTCACTTTCTCCTTGCCAACAAACAAAAGTGAAAAGGTCCCATTGTACACAGACCCTTTCTAGGTACTAAGAACAAAATGCCTCTATCATTAACATGAAAAGCAGAGGCAGGCAGGCAGGCTACCTACTTAAGTCTTAAGGAATGTGCTTATCACTTAAAAACTTAAGTTGCTGGTTCTCAACACTATTCTGCATCTCACGCACCAAAAGTTTGTTCTCAAGTTCTGCTCACAGGTGTAAGAGAGATTCGCAATGCTGCCGATGGATCAGTTAAAAACCGAGGAACAAGAGACGACACACTTGCTTCTCAGGATGGTTCAGAGAGAAAGGTAAGGTGGGAGTCTAGCTGGCCCTAGAGTTAGTTCTGTGTAGTATTAGACCTCGATTTATATTTAAAATTCAGAAATAAAATCAGGACTTTCATTGTCTCAGGTTCGTTATTCTCTCCCTTGTTCTCTAAAGCTCTACTTTGTTTCCTCAGGGGAAGCTTGAAGCTTTCGAGCAACTTTGGAGCATACCACTGCTAAAGCTTTCTCAATGATCAGAATAAAGGGATAAGAGAAGAGGGAAGGGATTCTAATTAAAGGATCAAACATCTCAGGGAATTGTAGTCAAGGGAGCCAGAACTGGGCAGGAGCTAAAAATGAATGCTTTTAGTTTTTAAGGATGGATTTTCTTAGGTTGTTCTGGTTTTGTGATGTTTGATGCATCTGTTGAAGACTGGGGCCTGAAGTTAATTGGGTACAGGAACAACAGGGCCGAGTCGTCACAGTGTAGTGGAACTGCAGCTAGCTCTGAAGGAAGATGGGGAAGAAGACGGGAGGGTAGCTCCAGCCAGTGAGCAGAGCAGGGCTGTTACATACTTTAGGTTTCTCTGGTAAAGGTTGTAATCGGTGCCATTAGTCTGTTAATATGTCCCCGTTCTGCCGTCAGTTGAGGAAAGGGAGTTCTTCTCCCCTAGTGCATGCACATGGAAGATTCTCAGTAATTGTTTGTGAACAGGAATGCTAGAGGAGAGAATCTACTGGAAATAATGTTACATCAATCTCCATCCCTGAGTTTAGTATGTATCAGAGTTAACACTTGGAGAATTAAAGAATCCAGTGACACTTATTTCCAGGACTTCAAGGTGAGCGTGTGCTAAATGCAAATCATTGGCTATGGTAAGTGGAAGAGACAAGGAAGGGGTGGCTTAGAGGCTTGACACTGGATTTCTCATTCTCAGTCTAGCTGGGCAGCATGCAGAACCTGCTCCTCCAAACCTGATTTACAAGCAGCTTTAGACACCAAAGAATCACTCCCCAAAGGGAGAAAGGCTTTTCAGATGGAGCTGGCATAGTAGATAACGATCAAGCCTGCACTGGAACAACCTTTTATATAATTCTACCTATTGCCCAGCAAGATCAGAAACAATGAGTTTTAAAGAGAAAAAATTCTCCCTCAATAACATGGCCTTTCCCTTCCTGTGATGGCTTGAGAGTGGGATGTGTCTGGGGTGTGGGTCTCCCATGTTCATTTGGGGAGCTGCCGTGAGCAGCAGCTGCAATGACGGCCCTATCAACTGAGTAGTAGACTAGAATAACGGCATGGACTGATTTGGTACCCTCCGGTGCGTCCTTTCTGGAGTTTCTCTTCACTGTCATCAAATAGCCACCTATCTTTGTATTAGAAGGCAGAAAATGAAGAATCTTGAGGTAAAAAAGAAGAGCTTTTAAGTGACAAGAAGGCTCCCACAAGGCGCTGGCTTTTCTGTAACTCACTGTGGAGACAGAATCTTACCAGAACAACACCCCTGCACCAGAGCCAAAGGGGAGCTGGTTTCTATGAAAACCTCCACTTTGCTTTTATGATTATTTTGAACTTGGAACTTTATCTTTGAATCAAATGGAACTTAAATTTCTATTTGCCCCCTTTTCATTTCTGGTACCTCAAAGGCTCCTGGTCTTGGTTTGTTTTATTCTATGATAATGAATAAAGAGACAAATTTGAATCTACCATCCAGACTCTGAAAGAGATTGGCTTCAGGGTAGGGAAGAAGCCACAGGAAATACCCACGTGGATCTTCCAAGCACAAGCTTCCAGAAGGTATTCTGGCACACACCTGGCAGGCAAATGTAAAAGCTACTTACATGCATAAATTTAGAGTAACTTCTTCTAAACCAAGCTGTGCTGTGTTATTTGAACAAAATGGTTTGAGATGTGTTCAGTGTCCTTCCAACCACTGCCTTTCTTGAGCTTGCACTCACTGACAATTGCTCTGGGCTTCTCCTCCTGAGGAAAATGAATTCCAAATGCCTAGAAATTGGTACACTCAGGTAGCAGAAGGAAGAAAAACAGCTAGTGTCAGAAACACTAAGGCCCATGAATAGAGAGAATGGCTAAAAACCTAGAGAGCTGAGAGCCTTTTCTCTTACTAACTTTAGAGAAACAAGGGAAGGAAAATAAAGCACAACCAGCCAGGAAGCAGAAAGCAGAGGCGTCTGAAGAGACAGTGCTCTCAAGAGGACAGGCTCATCTTGGACACACAGACAGACACATGTCCTGAGAAGTGAAGCAGCTTGAGCTCTGGAGTGTGGGTAGGGAATGACATTCTTTTCCCTTTCTTTTCTGTCTTGCTTTTCTCTGGGGAGAATCTCCTTATGTAGCCTAAGCTGGGCTACAGAAGCCCAGAACTCAAGATCTCCCTGCACCTCCCAAGTGCTGGGATTACAGGCTTTGTGTCTGTTCCCCCTTCCTTTCCGGGTTACCATACTCTGAAACAGGGGCAATAAACAGTGTCCCTGGAACTGAGTTTCCCCAGCATCTGGTTTCCCCCAATACATTCTTACTATGTATCCCCAACTGGTCTACAACTTGCTACATACACCATTTTATATAGCTCACAAATTAATACATGCTTTTCATACTTTTGGGTGGCTGAGAGAAAAAACAAATCAAAATAATATCCTGGGGTATTTGAGAATCATGAGATTCAGATTTCAGTGTCCATGAGGGAAATTCTGGCAGAAAATGGCCATCTATGGCTTTTTCACGGTACAAAAGTGCTGAATAGTGTGACAGAAATCACAACCCCCAAGTAGCCTAAAGTACTTACTGACTGGCCCTTTACAGAAATGTTTGCCAACATTTATTCTCAAGGATGTCATTTGCTACAGAAACAATATTAAACAAGAAAACAACCATGCAAGATAAGAGTTCACCTAGATTAGAACAGTAGAGGCAGCAAACAGCATAAGAACTGTATACCTTATACCACTAGTAAAAAATAGAGAAGGACCCACACTTGGAGGTCACTGTCTAGACAATGTGTGTGCCCCTTACAGCTCGCTCCCAGACCCTACCCTATGAGAGCCTCTGCCCTCTACCCACCATCACTGCTCTATTAATAATGATTCAGTTTTCCCCATGCAAAACATGCACCCCACCCAGAAGATCAAACATGGAGCATACATTCCATAAAGTTGCCTTCCTTTGACAGACAGAGATTTCTCCTTGGGTGTCCAACTAACAATACCTCAAATTCAGTGTACCTAAGCTAAATTCTTCTTTGAACTTTTCTCATCTCATGCCCTCTTCTTCTGGCTTAATCTCCCTCTGCCCATGCTGGAAACTATCACTCCTTACTTGTAGCTTCTTCCTTCTTTACCCTCATGAGCCGTGCATGCTCTGCCCTAATCTCCATAGCTCTTGCCCTCTATATCCAACATAACTCTCCTTGTTCAGATCCCTGAATTCTGGCCAACAATCTTCTGATTTCCCTGCCTGCCATCCATTTTCCTTTATAGAGATTCTTTTTATATACACAGCTACCGGAATAATCTTCTAAAGCACACATTTTGCTCAAAACCCTTGAGTAGCAGCCTGTATTTCACCAAGTAATATCAGAATTCAACAATCTGACATTCCAGGCCCTATAAGACTTGTGTAATTCCTTGGGACCATATAAAACCTCTACTACCCATCTGACAGCCTTCAAATATTTGAAGACATAACATCTATTTTTTTCCTCATCCTTACGTCTTATTTTCTCTAGGCTTAACGTTCAAGACCCTCATGAGACAAGAGTTTTGATTTCCTACTATCTCATTCTTTTCCCTCTTTAAACCTACACAATATGAAGAGTGGTCTCTCTGAAAATACCTTTTGGGTTGATTTAATTAAAAAAGATCTAAAGGGGTGTGGAGTGTTCAGTGGGGAGTGGTTTCTTTTTCACTATTGAGAATCAAGTTCCAGAGCTTAGAGATGTGTTGCCTTAGGGAAGATTTAGAGTGGGCTGGGGTGGAATGGTGTACGATTCTCACCCTGTGATGAGGCCTTCAGAATTCTACTCTGGCAGGAAGCTACAGTGACAGAGCAGGACTTAGCCAGCTGAGGAAAAGCCATCCCCAGAGTGGGGACTGTCCTCTTAGAGGAATCTGGCCTCCACTGGCCCCCTTTCCAGCCCATTTCCATTCTCATATCAGCAGCAGCCCAAAAGCACAGTGGAGACCCTAGTGGTGTTGTGACAAGCAGCCTATTCATTTCCTTCTCTCAGGCAAGTGCTCTGCGGATGAAAAGGAACAGCAAATCTAAACCATTGCCCAGAATCCACTTTGCAGAATTCAGAGAAAAACTGGTCTACTGAAGCAATTATATCCTGTTTGGAAGACCTGAGGGGGAACAAAAAGGACCTTTTCCTGTTTTTAGTGGTGCCACAGCATTGCAGCGGAGACTGTCTCAGGTACTACTGTGGCCGGTTTTCAGGGAAGGCACAGTGTACACTTTAAGCTCCCGTCACACAGGAACAATAGGGCACAAAAGTACCAGGATTTTTACTTAACACTGGACAGACTAGAAAAAGGCAAAGTCAGTAAGGAGGGAAACCCAAATCCCAGAAAGACCAGCTTCTGTAGATGAACCTGGGACAATAGGCTGTCTATCCAGGGTCAGAAGACTGCTTTAACATGTACACCATTGTATTACTGAGGAATGATCTGGATAGAAATCTGTCCAAAATCAGAACACACAAGCAAAGTATGTATGTGTGCGGAGAGGGGAATGGGGGGAAGTGGCGGGGGCAGGAGAAAGTGGTAGTATAGTCAGTCCTTCGAATGGTAAAATGCTTAGAGAGTAAAACTTCCTGAACACAGCTCAGTCCTCCACAGTCCCTGATGATATGGGGTAGGGCGGAGGGTGGGGGAAGGATAGCATGCAAGAGCATGTGTGGGAGCACACATGTATGTGCCCATTTACCCAAGGATAGCATGCAAGAGCATGTGTGGGTACACACATGTATGTGCCCATTTACCCAAGGAAAGAGGACAAAGGCTGGGAAGGAGACGATGTCTCCATTCACTCAGAAAGCTTGAGACCAGGCTGTGTCTATCACAAGTGCAGTGAGAGTGCCTGCAGGACAGCCATAGCTGAACCCTCCAATCTTGCTCCTATCTGGCCATCATTCCTGGAAGAAGGGTTATTTCTTTTAGGCACACCCTGCTGGTCTCCTCCAAATTTCCACGCAGTATGCCTGGTTCTTTTTACCAGCCTGCACACCTCAGTAGATGCTGGTTCTCTCTTCACTTCTCTCAGATATACTTGCAAGCAAGCAAGCAAGCAAGCAAGCAAACAAATTAGTTCACTGCTTCTTCTGAGCTGTGAATGAAACATGTCAATTGTACTATGCTCAATTCCTGAGTTTATGCAAGAGGCTGGTGACAAGAGCCCTAAATAGAGAAATATAGGGCTGCAAGTCCTTGTAGTTATCTATTTGATGAAATAACATATTTGATATAATAAAAACCATTTGTGCCCATAGGTTTGGTCATTAGAAGAATTAATTGTATGTACTCTTCGAATGTAAAATAAAGCAAAATAAAAGTGGCCAGCCCTGGAGAGATATCTTTCTGTGCTTTACCTTCCACAATTTATAAGTTACCTAGGACATCCTATGGCCCACAAACAGATCTCTCGAGATCAGAAGGCAATTAGATCTCTGAAGATGAAATCCTAATGCTAGGGCTATATAAGCACGCCTGTCTTAGCATCTGCATCCCAGGCAACCTTTTTGGGAAGCACTAGCTGCTGAATGGCAAAGAGGACAGATGTCAGTAAAGGACTGCCCCAGGAAGCAACTCCACAGCACAATAGCCATAAGGAAAAGAAAACTAAGATAGATGCTTCGTACAGAGTAAGGCCACTAAACAAAACCATTCTTTGTGATTCATCCAGCCTTAGCAGACAGTTGTTCAGGCTGGAGCCAGGAAGACAGGTGGATGTTTGGTAGGGGATATCCTCTAGTCAGCCTGGAGCTTCAAGCTCAGTCAATAATGATAGAAGTGTTCTGGGTTGCCAGAATATAGACTTCTTTACTTCTCTGCATACTCAGACATTTACCAGTCCATACGTAGGGAACAAAAATCAGATTTCTCTTCCAGAGGCAGCCTGGTGAGCATCCCAGAAGTCCACGAGGGATCTTTAGGGCAGGCAGGAGTGAGGAGACAGTGGGAGAAACTCCAAGGGATAAGGGTGGATGGAGACCACTGAAGTGACCTTGTGTGTTCAGACAGAGTTGACATTTATAATTTGTAGGGCCCCTAACATTCTTATTTCCTTTTTTACCAATGGTCTGGCAGAGATGTTGTAACATATTAATCTTTGTAGTTGAGTGATACAGTTTAAAATACTGCAGCCTTGCCTGCCATTCCCTCCCCTGGGGTCTCAAAATAACTCCACACAAATCATCTTTGCTAAACACTCACGAAGGCAGCTCTCCTCTGCTAGCACACACACATCTTATGTAAGGGAAGAAGCCACCCAGCTTGCTGGAAGACAGTGGCACTCCTAGAGAGGCAGCTGCAGTCTAGAGGCTAAGCTCAAGCTTCCTCAGTGAGAGGATATCAAGAAGGTTGAGGCCAGAAGGCTGCCCAGTTCACAACTGTCTGTAAATAAACACAATTCAGCCATTTAGTGACCTCTTACCACAGAGACCGTCTCCTGGCTAGATTTGGGAAAGTAATGAGGAAAGAAGCAAATGTAGCCTCTCCTTCGAATCTACACAGTTTGCAATGGAAGATGGGCACAGATTTGAGGAACCCAAAGAAGAAACACAGAGAATAGGCAGCAAATGGGGGCAGCTGCAGAGCCTCTCAATACCTCCCCATAGGTACATAAAATAGTACTGGTGTCTAGGCCACATTTATCTGGCCCACATGTATGTGGCTGGCTGAAGGAGAAGGCCTGAGAAAGCTGGCCTACTTGCTAGAATCCAGCACATCAGGTGGCACCCATGACTGAGATCCCCTGCTCACTGGTTTGCATCAACAGCACCTTCTCCCTGGCCCAGTCAGTATGCTCAAGCCCCAAATAATCTCTTTATGGAGTCTGGGTGATGGATCTGCATTGCCAGATGCCCAGGAAGGCCTCAGGCCCCTTGTGTCCCAATAGCCTTGACCAGAGTCGATAGAGCTTGGTGAAACTCTGAGGTTTCTATCTCATCCAGTGTCAATTCTGGCCAAGCTTAGAGGTTGTGGGAAAGGTTACCCTACTTTCCTCAGAAGTGTCTTAGGGAAACAGAGGTTGCTCCAAAGTCCTCACTTCTCAAGGTTAGAGACAAACGCCCTGTCTTAGGGGCATGTGGGAAGACCACACAGCCTGCTGTTACCCATTTCTCCTAGTTCTCCCATCCCCGTGGCCCCAGGTCTCCTCTGCTTTCTAATCCTTTCTCCTGACAGTTTCTGAAGAGTTAGAGCTTCCCAGCAGTTCAGTATGGCTACATTTTATCCCAATCACCTGTACCTACAAATGCCTGCAAGCATCTAAGAGAAAAGGTTTCAAAACTAACCTAAGGAAACCTTTTATTATTTATAACCCAGAAAATTGCTGTCCTTGTTCTCACCGTTCATTACCGAACAACTAACAAAGTTCCACAGATTCACACATTACTTGGCAATTCTCAGGTCACTTCTACCCAGTCACTGCACATTAAGCCAGGCTTTCTCAACTCTTCTCCAGTCAATGGCAATCATATGACAGCTACACATGCTCACGTTGGTTCAGGGCTGTTCAAATCTACTCTCCGCACTGTAGTTAAAGTGATCTCAAACTGGATACTGTAATGAAAAAGGAGAACCTTTTAATGTATCTGGCAACATGGACTACTAACATGGTCAAATTGGTGTTTAAACAGATTTCAGTTTTGAAGTTCAAAACAGAGAAAACTAAGCCATGATTAAAGAGGTCAGAACACTGGTTATATCTGAGAGGAGGGCCCCAAGGGAGCATACTAGGATACTAGAAGTAGTTTCTATTTTCATGGGAGTGTTACTTGGGGGTATGTACACAGATAAACATTCAACAAGCAGCATACTTACGCCTTTTATGTGACACCTAAAGAATCAAGTAATAAAATTATACAATGCCTCAGCTGTCTTCCACTTTTTCATTTAAGTTTTCTCCCCCCAACACCTTTTTAAAAGATTTCTATTTATTATTATATGCAAGTACACTGTAGCTGACTTTGGACGCACCAGCAGAGGGCATCAGATCTCATTATGGGTGGTTGTGAGCCACCATGTGGTTGCTGGGATTTGAACTCAGGACTTTCAGAAGAGCAGTCAAGTGCTCTTACCCACTGAACCATCTCGCCTGCCCCCTTAAGTTTTCTTATCAGTTCCTATCTTACAAGTCAAGGATGGACTGGTTGGGGAAGAGAGGGGGGCTAGCATTTGTGGACCTAATGTACCTGGATAAAAATTTCTGTGCATGCATCAGTTTCTTGAAGCAAAGATGTAGTACCTTCCTATTAGTCCCTGAGATTGGCCATAAGTCACAATAACTGGTCTGAGGCACAATCCAATCAACACATGAGGCACTAACACATGCCCTTCTGAGCCTGACCATAAACCAGCCATAATTAAACTATTTGCGCTTTTGAATAATGATATTTTCTCAGGTTTCTTTTTTTCCTGTCCATTTCTGGTTACCATCTTTTCCTCTTTAAAATCTATCAAGGGAGAAAGCCTACAACTCTTTAAGATTTATCATTAGCAAACAATCTGAATGGCATAGAAACAGCAACACAATTAGCTTGCAAAAGGAAGGCCTGGGGACATGGCTCAGCGAGCACATGCTTGCTATACATTCGAGAGTTCAGGGTTCAGTTCTTGAGTCAGGCACGACTATATTCTTTGGAATCCCAGTGTCAGAGGGGGCTTATGAGTACCTAGTCTAGCCCAAAAGGTAGTACACTAATAGACCACCTCAAAAAATGAAGTGGAGAAAAAACCGAGGAAGACGTCACATCAGACGTCAACCCTGGCTTCTATATGTATCTGCACACCCAGACAAAGCACAATACCACTCCCCCCAAAAGCCAGTTGTTGAAGAAGTGAATCTAAGCACTAGGATCAACTGTTCCTGTGTTCCTTTAAAATGTGATAGTCTACACTTGGGTCAAGGATTTGAAGACCTACGTTTAAAATGTATAACAATGAGATTGTAAACACTAAGAGAAAAGGTAAAAAATAAAGACAAAGTTCATCTAAAGTTGAAAAGGTAGAAGAGCAAATGTCAACAACGTCCATGCAAGCTCAGGTGGAAAGGCCCTGGAAAGCACCTGCACCTGACTAGAGTGTCATGCAACTGCACCTGACTAGAGTGTCATGCAACTCAGAACTTAGAGATGACCTCGATACAGCAGCGCTTAGGTCTCTTTCCCAGACTACTCAGTAAATGTCAGTAAAGGTATCTATCATCACACATCAAATAAGCATTAACCGAATCCTATGGCAGCAAACAGCCTTAGAAGTGCTTTAGCCAAAATTTCTAATTTTAATAGAGGAAGGTACTAGAAATGAGAGCAGTTCAATGACCTAGACAAGTTTGCATGGCAATTAAGTCCAGATTATAAGTCCTATCTTTTGACAGGCATGTGTTTCTACTGGATCCTGTCAGTTCAAGCCAAATACACTTCATTTTATTTAGCTTGAAAAGAGTCCTGATTCATCTTGCAGAACTCTGACTTTGGGTATCCTTTCCTGAATTAACAAATCATCTGATATTGTGAACTTTTAAAAAAAAATTTAGGCTACAAACAGTTAGGTTCACATATAATTAAAAAGGCTCCAAAGTGCAAGAAGAGACCAGACAGTAAGCTTAAGAAATTAGCATAGCAATGCTACAACACTGTTAATGCTAACTTTTCTTGTGTTAGGGGCTGCATCAAGTACTTTTGAAAACCATGCACCTTGCCATTTAATGCTTAGGGTTATTGTAATTGGCACACGAAGAAAATAAAGTCTAGCTTATCCTGGTTACTCTAACGCTTATGTTTATTGAGAATAGTACTGAAGTGCTAGCATGTGATACAGTATTGAGCTTCCAAAGCTGGAAATCTTTTTTTTTTTTTTTTAAAAGATTTATTTATTGTTATATATAAGTACAATGTAGCTATCTTCAGACACACCAGAAGAGGGCATCAGATCTCATTATGGATGGTTGTGATCCACCATGTGGTGGCTGGGATTTGATCTCATGACCTTCGGGAAGAGCAGTCAGTGCTCTTACCTGCTGA